>CAOJCR010505708.1:0-12036 GCA_948330485.1 Euphorbia neoarborescens | reverse complement strand
TGAAAGGAGAAAAGAGGGGGAGAGGAGTTTCGGTTGACAGCAATAAAATTAGTGAGCTTGAGTCTACGATTTCGGGGAAGAGATTTCAAAAAAAATCATATTGAGAGAAAGAGGGCAGCAAACATTCAAGTAAAAATCTGATTGAGGGAAACGTTCAGCCAAACTAAAGGGATTTGATCGGAAGGAGATATCATGATCGGAAAATGAAGTCGCTGGAGACTAGCGGTGATGGTGACAGTGATGATACTGTTGGTTAAGGAACCACAAAAGAGGTAAATTTTGAGCCTTAATGTTCAAAGTGTCCTGTAATTTTGCTGATTGTGTGTTTGCCTAATTTTCTATCTTATGTATTCATCTTCATGTTTTTTTATTTTTGTTTGGTGTTCTAAGCTGTAATTGGTTTTACTGGTTTGTGCTTTCTAATTTAAAAATAATAATAATAATAATTTGTGATGGATCTAAAATCAATCGTTTGCCTTATTTTTACTGTTCTGATGATTTCAAAATTACTGTTGGTATTATCATTCTGTGTTATATGTCATTTGTGTTAAAAAAATCAGTCTGGCCTAATTATTTTTACTCTGGTATTCCATGTTTTGTTCTGATTGAATGTAAAATTCTATTATAAACCGTCAATCTTACTACATTTTGTGTATGGCATGTTCTGTCTATTGAATGGCTTGTTTTCATAAATTAATCCAATTGACAGTAGAGCACGATGTCTCCTCTTTTATTATGGTTATAGTGAGTCGAGTTGCATCCGCAAGCAATTTGACTATCTGTCTGTTTTGAAATATTATGTCAAACTTTTCTATCTGAGATTCTCTAAATTCGGAATAAACCCACACCCTTCAAAGGTCAAAGCTGAGACCTAATAAATCTCTGCATCAATTTTCCTTTATTTTAATTCATAAATGTCATATGTGTGATTGATTGACCTAGATTTCTATTTCTGTATAATCAAGTATACATCTAGAAAATCGTTCTGAGAAGCCGATATAGGGCCGCTAAAACATTCCAATGAAGGAAACTCTTTGAGTTTTTTGGATAATTGATCCGCCGAAATTGTATGTTTAAATGAACTACAACTGAGCCAATGGTTTTCAAAATAACATCAGCAGAGCACTACGTAATATGGAAAATTTTGTTTTTGAGTCCAGCCCGGGTCCACCATTCAGCTCCAAACCGGTCTGATTCGACCAGCCGAGCCAAACTAGCCAGCCCCCTAAATGTATGATCCTGAGCTACCATTTCTTCCCAATTCTTATAATTGTGATTCTGCTTGTTCGAGTCTAACTTGTACATATTTTTATCTGTACTAACCTCTGTTTTGTATCATAGACGTATGTACAGGATAGATGTATGATAGGGTTTATTGCTTTCCTAGAAATTCTGTATTTTTATGTGATTTGTACAGTTGTATAATTATTTTAATTTTCTGCATTTCTTTATCGCTTTATGCATGCTTGTTCACCCTTAACTGCTAAAATTAATTTTGATAAATTACTCATGAATGTTCAAATTCTATAAAACTCGTTCATCTGTATTAAGGCAATTTAAATCAGCGTCTTTATCCGGACCCATCTCTATTAGTGGTAGTTTGGAATTGCACATTCGGAATTAGCAATGCTCCAAAAGGCTGCAAAAATGTCCTGGCGTGAGCTATTAGATGGGTGGCGACTCTAAAATATCTTTTAAGAGATATCTACATCTTTTAAAATCAAAATCCGCAATTTTCAATAAAAAAATTTCTTTGCATAAAAGTTTTCCTGCTCATAATGGCAACTCTACTAGGGACTTAAAATCTTTTACACTTAAAAGGTTGTTTTTTTCAAAAATGTTTTCAAAAAACAAGTTTTCTGCTTTGAAAGTATTTTTTTTTTCAAAAGTGTATTCAACACTCTTTCTGCAAAGGTTGAAAATATTTATTCGAATGATTTTCAAAACTCTTTCTACTTATCTTTCTGAAAATGTTTTTTGTTTGAAAAAACCTTTTAGAAAGATTTTTCTCAACAAAGTCTGACGTAACAATTGCCTTAAAATAAAACTGTGTTTTAAGGAATTTGAACATTCATCTATTTTAGGATTTAAATTGCATTGCAGTAGACACACTCATTGCACACATCACGCTAAGATCTCCGATCCGTAGCCCCGGTAATTCTAAGAAAGCATCGCTTTATGTCCGCCAGCTTACAAGGATTCCAATCGGGAAAGCCACTTACAGCCTTGTACCTTAATCTTCTCTTTCGAACCTATTTGGGGATAGAAAGGTTGTATATCTTGTTGTAGTACCCTTCAGCTTATCCCAGACTTGAGTTAACCAGCATATATTAGCCTTAGATACTGCCCTTAGGACTACCAAAACGTAAAAATTAATCCGTTAGCTCCTCCCTTGCCATGTCCACATCGATGATAAGGATACCCTCCTAGGAACGGTAGAGACTCACCGACCTGCGTTGAACCATAGGTCTGCTCGTATGCTATGTGTTTACTTTTCTTCCTTATATAAACCATGCATTCCTACATATCACCCATTTGACATTTTCTATATTTTAAATATCATGCTAACCATGATCTTTTCTACAGTCATTTACACAATTTTACGTGCACTTTCAACATCTTCTCTGCTTGACATCCTACATTTACCCATCATCTCTATGTTTTTTTATTCTTGAGACTGTTCGAACTCCCAAATTATTCTGCATTTTGCATTTTGGAGTTTGTTTATACTCCAGAATTCATCTGTATTTCTAGTTTTCTACTTTTTACATTTTGTAGTTTGTCTGTAGTCTAAAATTCATCTACATTTCTAGTTTTTTGCATTTTGCATTTTGGAATTTGTCTGTACTCTAGAATTCATTTGAATTTCTAGTGTTCTGCATTTTGTATTTTGGAGTTTGTCTATATTCCAGAATTTATCTACATTTCCAGTTTTCTGTATTTTGCATTTTGGAGTTTATCTGTACTCCAAAATGCATTTGAATTTCCAGATTTTTGCATTTTGTATTCTAGAGTTTGTCTGTATTCCAGAATTCATCTAGATCATTCGGGTTTTCTTCCACCGTAAGGAATCGATTCAAGTGATTATGTGGGTTTTCTGTAATGCCACCACTGAACTGGCCATTGTTCTGCACCAACTGGATCATACTTGTTTTTAGCTCAAAGTTGTTAGCAGTAATGGTTGGTATTACCACTCTAACTCTATTCCTGGGTCTGTGAGGAGCCATCAGATCTACCATAGTCCTGTCATCTCTGATTGGCTGTCTATTGTACAGCCTGTTATCCTGCTCCCTCCTCCTGTGTTCAAGCCTTTGCATTAACTCAGCTTCGCGTGCATCTCTCGTTGTGCATTCAGCTTCAAATTGCTCCCTTTCATGCCTCAAACGCTCTACCTCAACTCTCAAATCTGCTTCATCCATGGCTGCTTTTAAATTTCTTCTTTCTCTTTGGTTCCTGTGAAAAGTACACTCTATCTCTGGATCGAAGAACAAGGGATTAGAGTAACGAGTGCGCATACACCGAAGAAAACCAAATACAAGTGATTATCAAAAATAACAAAAATAAAAATAAAAACGAAAATTAATTAAAACAATACAATGTTCAAATAAGATATTTGACCGTTGGTTCGATGTCGCAGAAAAATACTCTTCCCGTCAATGGTGCCAAAAACTTGACACGCATTTGGCGATAGTTGAAAACTACTTACCAAACCGCTCACTAAAGGGCAGTATACCCTGTCGCTGTCAAGTAATAAATCTGGTAAAGTCCAGGTGTCAATCCACAGGAAAGTATCTACAAGCACCAAACTATTCGCTTCCTAACGTGTTTAAGCGGAATCAAAAAGGGATAAATTGCTGAAAAATAAATCTAAACTACTCTAACTAAGTTAACCTAATTATCCACATTCAATCTTTATCTATACTGAATTCAATTAATCTCCTAAGGCTATTTATCTGACTTCTGAATGATTAATGGGGATGGTACTTTATGCAAAAATTCAATCAACCACAAAGGAATCAATTGTAAAACCTAGCTCAAACAAAATCAATGTGTAAGAGTAGCGTATCCACAGATCGCGGTTAGTTTCTAGTTCGTTAAGACCTTTTTAGGAGGTGAACTAGTTCTAGAGGTTCAGAAACTATTGGCTCGTAAGTTTCACGGAGTTGTCAATTCTAATGATTTCCTAGGATTTAATCTAGGTAGAGCCAAGTATGTATACCTGACTAATAAATACGGATCTCACGAGACTACTAACACACACAGAATATGCAAGCATACGACTTTCACAATCAAAACTCCAAAATAATCAAACTGACTCTTACGAAAGCGATGGAACGCTTTGATGGCATATAATCAAACAAGGGTAGTGAAAAATCAGCAAGTTAACAATTAAAGAAGATAAGAAAACTTATTCCGTCAATTGAAAACCGTATTCAAAGGTAGCCTTGAATGAAGATGATCGCTATAGAAAACTTCAAACCGTAGAGAGTAATCGCAAACGGGAAAGTCACGACAATAAACACAATCCTTAGTCGAAATAATCAAACTCAAAGTACAAACCCTAAAATCTCCGTCAAGTTGTAGGTACAAGAGTTGAATGAAAGATAAACCCTAACTAATGTTCTAAAACAAGTATTTATATGTTCTAATCGTAGAGAAAATACCCAAAACAATTAGGGCTAAAATAGGAAAAGAAAATAGAGAAAATAGGTTAAAAATCGAAAATATTCATACAGGCCCCGACTGGTACTCATCGAGTACCAGCTATAAAATACTACTAGACGAGTACCAAGGTCGAGTAAACCTTTTGCCCCTTTCCTACGCATTGTACTCGATGAGTAGCTGAGTTACTCGATGAGTACTTTGGGTAGCTTCTTCGTCCCGTCTTCCTTTCGCCATAAATTCTTCATTCGACCTCTGATTTTATTGATCTTAGACCCTTGAAAAGCTCGTAGCATGAAATCCATCTTTTCCATTAATGCCCACTTCGAAATCCGCCTCTAACTGCCTCGTAATTTTGTTTAAAGATCTGAACTTCCTCTCGCTCTTAGTCGGACTCCAATCATGTTTCCTTCTTAAAATCAACTTAGGTATCCACCCCTATATTACCAAACTCAGAAAAATAGGTCAAACTAACCAAGTCCTCGGTTTCACAACCTCGGACTGACGAAAATAATCAAACTAAAGATAAAAACACCAAATATACATAAAATCGTAACTAATAAAGAATGAAGAAAATGCATGAAACACGACACGTAAATGCCAAATATTTGTCAAATTATCCATCCAAAGGGGTCCATAAGCCTAGAATATATGGTCGAAACCTAGCTTATCACCAGGCCCTCCCTACGTGATCATGGATTTTGGCCATGAGCTCGTGGACTTTGGAACACAAAGTCTCAGTCCATTACCACGATATCATGGGTCAGTAGCATGAGCACATGGGGATTTCTACGAGGTCGTGGGAAATCCCACGAGTGCATGCTTATCTTTTGTAACAACCCTTGTTTCGCTATTTTAGCTCAACTTTTTAACTCGACTTACATTATCTACCTACAACGAAACTGAACATGTCCTAAAAGATAGTAAACCACTTAGAAACACTGCAAAACATCAAGAAATAGTTCGAAAGAAAATATGGTACAAAACATGCTTGGTTAAAGTCATCAAGCTTGATTGTATCCGCTCAACATTCACGGATTCGTTAGAAGTATCACATGCTTCTCCACGTCGAACTTACAACCTACGTACTCCTTTAATCATTGGCCATTCACTTTCTGGATTCCATTCCCCGTTTGGATTTACACCATCCTGAATGGATACACAGTAACTACCTCAAATGGACCGCTCCAATGACTTCTCAGTTTACCAGGAAACAACCTCAGTCTGGAATTGTATAACAGTACAAGATCACCCTTGTTGAAGTGCTTCTCCACTACATGCTTATCGTGCCATCTCTTTATCTTTTCCTTATAGAGCTTGGCGTTCTCATACGCACTCAATCTTAACTCGTCAAGCTCATTCATCTATTGCAATCGATGATCTCCTATAGCCTGTACATTAAAATTAAAAAATTTCAAAGCCCAAAATGCTCGATGCTCGAGCTCCACAGGAAGATAACATGACTTACCAAACACTAAACGATATAAGGACATACCAATGGGTGTTTTAAATGCAGTCATATATGCCCATAATGCATCATCTAGCTTAACACTTCAATCCTTCCTAGATGAATTGACCGTTTTCTCTAAGATGTGTTTCAATTCTCCATTAGAACCTTAACTTGACCACTAGTCTGGGGATGGTAAGGGGTGGCTACCCGGTGAACAATACCATATTTCTACAGTAAAGAATCAAATTGTCTATTGCAAAAGTGGGATCCCCCATCACTAATAATAGCTCTACAAGTCCCAATGGGGTGAAAATATACTTCCTAATAAATTTGACCACCACTTTAGAATCATTAACAACTGTAGCCACAGCCTCTACCCACTTCGAGACATACTCAACAGCTACCAGAATGTATTGGTTGCCATGCGACTTAGGGAATGGTCCTATAAATTCTATACCCCAAACATCAAATAACTCACAAACAAGTATGCCTTGTTGGAGAATCTCATCCTTATGGCCCATATTACCAGTTCTCTAACACGCATCATAAGATCGAATAAAATCAAAAACATCTTTTTTCATAGTTGGCCAAAAAAATCCATATAATAATATCTTATTAACGGACCTATCTAGGCCAAAATGTCCACTGGTCTCCCTAGTATGACACATATGAATAACATAATGTATTTCATTATCGAGGATGAATCTCCTAATCACATTATCAGCACAGCAATGAAACAAATAAGGATCATCCCAGAAATAATCCTTTACATCATATAAGAACTTACGTCTTTGGTAAAATGTTAAATCAGGGGGAAAGATGTTACCGACTTTGTAATTGGTACTCTTCGGGAAATGTTTCCCGAATTGCTACTGAATCCAAGGGTTGAGACCCCACTTCTGGCATCTGAGAAAGATGATCAGCTACTACATTCTTCACACCTTTCTTATCACAAATCTCAATATCGAACTCCTGGAGAAGTAGAATCCACCTAATCAACCTGGGCTTCGCTTCCTGATTAGTCATCAGATACTTAAGAGCAGAATAGTCAGTAGAAACAATTACTTTAGACAAAACAAGATAGGACTGGTCCTCCCAGGATTACAATTAAATTTTACTTGAGATCTAGCCTGTTATGATCCGGGTCACCCAAGGTCGAACCACGGGGACCTCGGCGTGCTAGAAAAGTATTAAGTGTAAGTGTGTGATAAATGATAGAAATGATGAAAAGTATCTGGTATAACGGAAGAAAAGAAATATTAAAAATAGGAACAAAACATAGGGCTTTTGGTACTGCTCGGAGTGCGAAATACAAAGGAAAAAGTATTAAGTGCAAGTTTGTGATAAATGATAGAAATGATGAAAAGTATCTGGTATAACGGAAGAAAAGAAATATTAAAAATAGGAACAAAACATAGGGCTTTTGGTACTGCTCCGAGTGCGAAATGCAAAGGAAAACAAACAAGGAAAAAAGGCATGGGTGATATCCGGTCTAATAATGGTCCTCAACAGCATAATACCGGATAGATATGTTGATTGATGGTGGAGTAGAGGGGTAAAAACCTATCTCTATGATGATTACCCTTATTCAACTGAGTCCCCTCGAGCTTAACTCTCATCATACCCGAGTGCTTGGTTAATAGGCATTCAGTTTGGTTTCTCTATGAACCATTCGGGATTCGGGGAGCATTATGTCTAACCTTCCCGGATCCTGAGATTTCACAATGGTGATCTCTCACTAGTTCACACTCTCACGACAACTAGTAAATCCATGCAAGAATATGGTTGGCTATGCCATATTTTTACAGAAAATATAAACATAGGAATTCCAATCAACACATACTTCTCAAAGAGAACCGATACTACATATGCTCAAAATCTATTATTAGCAGAATATCACCCACACAGGGAATTAGTTACACATGGTTGAAAGAGTGCTTACAAAAACAAACTTCAGTGAAAACAACAACAATACAAAAGGTAAAAGAAAGCAAGAAAAGCAAACTAAATAAAGAGCTCCCTCCTCTTACAGTTGGAGATGGTCACTGAATGCTACATCTGCGGGGAAGGATGGAGGCTGGTAGAAGATGTAGAATTGGAGAATGTGAATGGATTAAGAAGACGAAGAAGGTGAATATGGAAAGAGCTTACCAAAAGCTTCTGTAAAAACTAAGCTAAAAACTAAAACTAAAACTAAAAAAATATAAACAAGAAAAATGGAAGGAAAAATTAAAAACTGATCGATCCCCTTCTAAGGTTTTGACTTAGGGTATTTATACCCTCTAAAAAGCAGATGTCTTATCATGCAAGTTGTGGGCAACTTTCTGCCAACTCCCACAAAATGTCCCATCTAAGTCAGATTTGGTGATGATGGCCATACCAAGTTAGTGAAAGTTGGTGCGGTGTCAGAATAGGCCATCATCCTCTTATTTCCCTTTTTGGGCAAAAGTCCAAAGATAAACTTTTTTCTTATGTGCCTAGTCAGCTTGATTCCATTCGCTCTGCATAGATCCCTTTATTTCCTCGTGGCTTTCACGGGTATGACCAGATGGTTTGATCCTTTTGTTACTTCCTGTCACCCCGCCAACATCTCTGATCCAGGTGAAATGGGTGCCAGATCGAGTCCTTTATTCTGTCGAACCAGTTCTTCTTGGCGCCAGGGAAGGGAAGCTCATCAGGCCAGGGGAGTTAAAAAGGACAGCTATCCATCTGGTCCTTGCTTCCACGTTATCCGGTCTCTCTACCATCTAGTATCTTTTGACATCAGGGCGATAAAATTTTGATCGTTCTAGGATTACAATTAAATTTTACTTGAGATCCAGTCTATTATGATCCGGGTCACCCAAGGTAGACCCATAGGGACCTCGACGTGCTAGAAAAGTATTACGTGCGAGTGTGTGATAAATGATAGAAATGAAGAAAAGTATCTGGTATAAAGGAAGAAAAGAAATATTAAAAATAGGAACAAAACATAGGGCTTTTGGTAGTGCTCGGTGTGTAAAATGCAAAGGAAAACAAATAAGGAAAAAGGCATGGGTGATATCCAGTCCAATAATGGTCCTGAGTAGTATAATACCGGATAGATATGTTGATTGATGGTGGAGTAGCCGGGTAAAAACCTATCTCTAGGATGATTACCGTTATTTAACTGAGTCCCCTCGAGCTTAACTCTCATCGTATCCAAGTGCTTGGTTAATATACATTCAGTTCAGTTTCTCCATGAACCATTTGGGATTCAGGGAGCATTATATCTAACCTTCATGGATCCTGAGATTTCACTATAGTGATCTCTCACTAGTTCACACTCTCGTGACAACTAGTAAATCCATGCAAGAATACGGTTGGCCATACCATAACTTTACAGAAAATATAAACATAGGAATTCCAATCAACACATACTTCTCAAAGAGAACTGATACTACATATGCTCAAAATCCATTGTTAGCAGAATATCACCCACATAAGGAATTAGTTACACATGGTTGAAAGGGTGCTCACAAAAGGCAAAAGGAAGCAAGAAAAGCAAGAAAAGGAAGCAAGAAAAGCAAACTAAATAAAGAGCTCCCTCCTCTTGCAGTTGGAGATGGTCACTGAATGCTACGTCTGTGGGGAAGGATAGGGGCTGGTAGAAGATGTAGAACTGGAGAATGTGAAGGGATTAAGAAGACGAAGAAGGTGAAGATGGAAAGAGCTTACCATCAGCTTCTGTAAAAACTAAGCTAAAAACTAAAACTAAAACTAAAAAAATATAAACAAGAAAAATGGAAGGAAAAATTAACAACTGATCGATCCCCTTCTAAGGTTTTGACTTAGGATATTTATATTGTGAGCATGGGATTGTTATCCTAGGGAAATAATGAAAACAACACTCGTCAATACCTCTTCTATGCCTCGATATTCGTATCAGTTGACCTGAGAACTCCAGCATCCATGCCATGAAGGACTAAATCAAGTGTTTATCAAATAATTATATTGGGCTGAACATACATGCACGTGTATAGACCTAAGGCCCGTTCGGGCCTAAACCCACACCTTAGGCCCATACCCATTCTTAAAACCTAAAAACCCATTAACCCAACTAAATTACCCATTTCATCCCAAGTTATAAAAAAAAGATTTAGTTGAGATCAAATAAGATAAAACTAAAAAAGAAAAGAAAACAAAAAGAAATAATAAAAAAGGAGAAAAGAGGGATAGGGTGTAATAAATGAGGGCGTGGTTGAGGTGGCATAAAAGAGGAGAGGACAATGCATACAGGGAGAGTCATGTCCAAAAAGAGGGGAGGGGGCAGCAATTGAAAATTTTTTGATAGCAACTCAAAAGAAATTTTCAGAATTCAAAAAGCTCTCAACTCACTCAACCTCTCAAGAACACATCTCACCTTCATCTCTCATCAACACATTCAACTCTTCTTCCTTCTTCTTTATTCTTTCTTCTTCTAACTTCAAACTCACCAAACACTCAAAGAAACTCAAAAGGCTAGAGATTTAGTCCATAAATCATCTGGTCTTAGAGAGTTTTCTAGCATTAAAATCAACACATTCAAAAGAAACACTTGTTTCGATCACCCGATGATGAATGAAGCGGATCCAGAGTTCTCATCTCAACCGCTCATGGAATACATGCTTCAAGGATAATCTCTAATCCCTAAACTCCCATCATTACACTTATTTTCTGTTCATGCCACTACTACATTTAAGACCTAATGCAACAGTTATTTTCTGTTGCATTAAGTGCTATAACTGTTGCAATAGGCTATTTTACTGTTGCATTTGCTTTAACAGACCTGTTGCATTTGCTGGTGTTGCATTAGTTCTAATGCAATAGGTATTCACCTCTAATGCAACAACTGCCTACAAATTTTTTTAACTGTTGCATTAGACCTATTGCAACACTTATAAATAGCTAATGCAACAGTTTAATAATATATTTTACAACTGTTGCAATAGATCTAGTGCAATGGTTATTTATGCTAATGCAACAGTTCAATAATATATTTTACAACTGTTGCAATAGATATAGTGCAATGGTTATTTATGCTATTGCAACAGTTTTTTTTCAATGGTTTTATACACCTATCAACTTGCATGATCATTTTTTATTATTGACCAAATGCAATATTTTTTAAGTAGGTAGAAACTAACAATTATATAGAATAAGATATAATATACAATATATATTAATAGATATATTACTTACAAAATAAAGTTGGAATATTACAACTTTCATAGTTTATTACAAATTGATAATGTTGTAACTCTAACAAAATTAAGCATATTATAATTCTAATTTGTATTTAAATTCCAAAAAATATTATTATTCTTCCAAATTAACCTTTCAACACCACTTGATTCATTAAGACAGTACTCAGCCTTCTTGATCTTTCCTTTTCAACTGTACTAGTAGCAACTATGATCCTGAAATCAAAGTTTAGAAATTCCTTTTAGCCAAGGGCATATCACCATACAAATAGAAGACATGTTTGATGACTCAAAAAATGGCAAAAATCTAAAGACGTGTCCTAAAACATCCTAACAGAAAACCATGGTCCTACCTTCATGCTCTAATCTTTTAAAATAGAAACAACGAGTCCTGTAATTTCAATGCATTGGTTTCAAGGCCAGGCCAAAGCTATGAAACAGAAGATCTCATGGCATCACGATTCAGAACATAGTTGTGAAGAACTTGGATATCTTCTCTAATGTTTACAAATAATCTTCCTTCACTTCTTTGTTTTCTTCGGCAATTGATAATCAGAACATGGAGATCTAAATTTAGTAGAGTGACTAGATTGGATCTTGCTTGGAGATACTTTCAGGTCTTGCATCAGTATTTGGCGAAGCTCCTCATTCTCCTCTATAAGCTCCTCAATAACTTGCTGGTGTTTCAATACCTAAATGCATATGAAGCATGACTATTTAACA
>CAOJCR010504435.1:0-12240 GCA_948330485.1 Euphorbia neoarborescens | reverse complement strand
GGGTCATAAATTTAGCCGGGGGTAGGTAATGTTCGGTTTTGGGTTGGTTAAATTTGTTGTTAAGCTTATTTTTAATAAAAAAAAAAAAGGAAAAAAACATTTGCGTCTCGAGGTCCTTTATCTTTTCTAACTTCATAAATTAAGCCCCAAACTTTCAATTGAAGAGATTGAGCAATAGCATTACTGTAAACTGCACATTGAAAATCATCCAAGAGGAAAAAAGATCAAAACTTTAAAATTGGGAATGCTGCTGAAAAATGGGACGACAAAGAATTAATCAGCAGAAAAGGACTCAACAAGCTCAAAGCCAATGTGTTCTTTTGCTTCCTTTGATCAAAGAAGCAAAACGGCTGCCCGGGAAGTGCCTGTGCAGCTCTAGCAGCAGAATTTGCACATTGGCTAAGTTCGAATCTGAGGATCCATTCCAACAAGTTAAGAGTCCGATGGTCTAATATTCCGAATGGATGAAGCTTACACAAATCGCTTCCCCGACCCGACGATCATTTTGATCTCGAGACTGTCCTAAAAGCTGATAATACATCTCTGAACATCTTACAGAATGAACTAGTATTTTACCGGGATGTTCAACCCCGAAAAAGTTCAAATGCCTGTATGGAAAGAGATTAGCAGCATTGCTTAAGAGTCGAGAACTCGAGAAACAAAGAGAAAAGGGATTACAAATAGATTTTTATTACTGTTCGCCTTCCCAAGCGAATTCAACTAAATTTAACTAAATTGCAGCAGCATAAAGCATTTCATTGATCAAAATGCAACCAAATAAGCATCCAGCAGAAGTTCCTGTCTGCAATCAAGACAAATGATGCTGTTCTACAAGTATAATACATACAATACAAAGCTGATTATATAAGAATTTGTGGGTCACTTATGTGACAGATAAATGTTTTATGGATCATCCTGTAAATAAACCACACATAAAGTGATTTAATATGGATAAAGTTGTGGTTCATGGATGTAATTCTAATGAATATAAAATGAGGGTACCATAAGTGATATTTCTGATTTAAATGACGGGACTAAATCATAAATATGTCATTAACCGGACCACAAGCGGTTAATAGAGGGCAATGTTACCCGGTTGATCAGAGTACTATATATACGTTGTAAAGTTCAGTTTTCAACATCCCCATCAACTGAAAACATTTCTGAACGCTCTGATTCAACTGGAAGATCCATTACCGGGAAATCTCTTGCAATCTTCATCATGGAACATGGTACGCTTCCACACTTCAGTATTTACTCGTGTTTTCTGTCTTTTCTCTCCATTGATTTAGATTTGAGATACTTTTCTGGTTACGGAGACCGTTTTCTCCTCCAGATTATACTCAAATACTATGCTGAATCTTGAATGGTCCTCTTCTAGGACCAGAAAAGATTTTTATCTTCAATGTTAATGAGGAATTTTGAGTATAATATCCCATTCATGTTCTTTTGGCCTATCTAATTATTAGTAATTCTCAATGCATAAGACCCAAATGGCCCACATAAAGAGAGCTAGCACAAAAGCTATACAAGAGGATGGAATCTGACCCTAGAAAGGGCTTATAATGAACACCTAACTTGTACAGAAACATTAAATCACCATTCACAAAAACAATAAAGAGACTTATCTCTTCCCTAATTAGAACAAATGCAAAAAGGGTCCAGATTTCTCGGTCCATTGCAAACACAAGCCTCTTTTTGTTAATTTCTCAAAGACCATTTACATTGGGTTATTCTGTTGGTTCAGATTTCTCATGGGATGAACCCAATTCTTTTACATTCCATTCCCTTAGAGGAGTTGTCACAGATTCTGAAGATACAATCAAGGGTTCCGTGTAGTCATTAGGAAAGCATGGGTTCATCAACTACTTTGGTTTGCAGGTATGTTAGAGAATAGTTAAAGTTTCCTGAAGTTCAGAGTGGAACAAATATATTAGGTGATTATGTACGAACCTTAACCTGTGATTCATTGATATTGGCAATTGTTTTCAACAAGCTTTGCTATAAAGAAATATCAATATTAAAGTTTTCATTTCTGACCTCCCCTCTGTTGTGCTAAAAATTGTTTACATCAGTTTGTTGTATAAATAAAATGTACCAAACTTATCATCCTTGCATCTCAATTTCCTACTTTACAGCAGACACCATCTACTTCACTTAGGGGAGTCTCTCCTGGTTACCAAACCTCAGTTGAGCACAATCTACAGTCTAGTTTCTACTACTTTCTTATTGCAATCAGTTGCAGTGTAAATGCCTTTGAAAGTTTAACATAACATTTAAAGGAAATTGTTTTATTAATGTGCATCAGGTTATTATGTTTGCATGAATGTGGAGGAAGTGTTGGCGAATTGGTAAAGAACGAGTGTGAAAAGGACAGACTGCTCTTGAGGTATTGAATTTTGTGAAATTAGTTTAGTGTGGACTTCACATTCAATCTTTATAATAATATTCATTCACGATGGTTGCAACCACCCATTTAGCAAATTCTACTTCTACAACAATGATCTGTTCTTTTGTTTAAAGCTAACTATGCAGAATTGGTTATTGCTGGACTCAAGGACAAACATTGGTTTATATTCATGTTCATTTATGCAGTAACTGAAAATGGTGCTTCAACTTGTTCTGTTGTTTTCTTCCATGTAATCATAGTAATTTTTAGATTATTAGATTTGGTGTTTTATCCTCTTCTTGCATTAGTGTAGGTGTACTTTGACTACATGAGAAGCTTCCGGGTTGAATTTGATGAATTCTTTCGTGATGATCTCATTTCTAAGGTTGGAGTTGAATTCTTTACTTTTGTTTTACTATAATAACAAAAAAAAAATGACGAGTTGCAATTATAATACTTCACTAAAATAAATTTAGACTGTAAAAAAACTCATTTGTGATATATCAATAACAAAATCTAATCAGATTTCATTTCTAATACATAATACATTTACAGCAATACAATAAGTTTCTTTTATCAAATTAGACTTAGTGTATGCAGCTCAGGGTAGGCTTAGCAGTAAAAGAGAATTAATGCAGTACTTCAATTTCAATTTAGCTCCTCATATTATTGTTAAAGTGCTACTGTTCTCCATTATTAACTTTTAATGGTAAGCTTATTCTCTTTAATAAAATCAGAGTCGAATTTTATAGATGAAAAAAAATTTTCTTGAAAAGCTTTACTTTTTTAAATAAATCTTTCTCCTAAAGATGAATATTTAACAAATGAATATTTACTTGATTTTGTAAAGTCCCTCTTGCTTATGGCTTAGGCAGTAGGTAGTGGCTGTGCAATGGATGAGATTTGCTTCTATCATGAAATTGAATATTTACCTAATTTTGTAGTATTTAACAACACTAGCTGCTGTCCCGCAAACCTGCAAGGTATTTACCTTTCAGATGGAGAATTATAACTGTTGTTTTATTTAATTCTTATATGTTCTATAGTTTGCCTGATTTTTTGTTTTAAAGTTTAAAAAATGTGTATATGTGAATATATGGGGTGAATCTGCAGATGCTTGGGAGATCAAAATCTTTATTTATAAAGGAGTACAATCATAGGCCACTATCCAGGACAATGAAATGGCACCAAGGATTCTCTTGCAACCCCTAATGAACTTGCATCTTTTTAGGTAAAATTTAACATGACTTATGTTGTAATGTATGTTTGATGATATTGCTTGGACCTCTTGATTGCAAATTGACCACTGTTAATTGTTAACATTTGGATGCGATGGATGAAAACTATATACATGTGCTGTGAGTTGTTTGATGAATAAATCTAGATGTCTATAGTCCCCTTTATAAATCCTTCAACTTGCATTTTTTAAGCTGTCCCTTCCCACAGGGCTTAAATTTCTGAACTCGTTGATAAGGTAAGCAAAATTATTCAACACCATAAACTGTCGACCATTTATGTAACCAAACCTGCATATTGCAGACAGTGATTGAAATTGTGGAATGAGCAGAGTTGATGGTTTCAAAAATTGAAATTGTGATTTTATATGTATTATGGGTCAAGTATATCGAACAATTTATTGGTGTGTTCTACTTATTCCCTACTTTCACTTAGTGATGGACTAACTAACCAATTTTTTTTATTTATTTCATGTTTGAGTTAGCAAGTAATTTCTACTTGCTCTATTTATTTTGACTTTCATTTCGATTTTGGTTTTCTTAATGATATCATGTTTAGTATTTAGTTCATAATCATTGTTATTTTCTGTTCTTGTATTTTTTATTTCAGTTATCTGTTTCTTAATGATAGATTATTTGATGGAAAAAGGAAAAAAAATGAAAAACTCAGTTTAAAATTATTTCAGTTATCTATCTCTTAAGTCTGCAGATGAATATGTGCAGTGTTGAGTTCAGATTGCATTTGTTAAGTTAAGATTGCATTTGCTAGATTTTTATGCAGTGTTGAGTGAAATTTTTTTGGTTAGTTTCTTGGTATCATTACATTCTGGATAACATTTCACTTGTTTGGATAGCATTATTTGATTTCAAAGTTCAATTTGTTCGTAGGAAGAGGACTTCTCCGATGAAGATGAAGAGGTAGATTGAAGATGAGGGGAGATCGGTGAACGGGAACAATGTTTTAAGACTTTGTTGAAACTATATATTTTCAGTATTTGGATAATGTTTGAATGTTGAGATGTTTAAACATTTTATGTTTTTATAGATTTGAATGTTTGGATTAATATTTATGTAATGAAATTTCAATTTTGGAAAATTTCTATAAATTTTTGTAACTCAATTGAAGATTAATTACTAAATTGTTGTCAAATCCAATTATATTGTTGCAGATGATTTATGAAAATTGTCGCAAATATCATAAAAAAATTGTTGCAAAATTATTAAAAAATTGAATTGAAATTGTCGCAAAATGATAAAAAATTGTTGCTTTATTAAATTAAAAATGTTACAATAGTAAATAATTTTGTCACAAACTATACTAAAAATTGTGACAAAACTATTCAAATTGTTGCATAATTGTTGAAATTTTAGTTTGAAAAGCAACTATAATTATTGTTGCAATAGTCGATAAATTGTTGCTATATAACAAATTGTTGCAAATGGACGTCAGTTATGCAACAATTATAAATTGTCGCCCTTGAAAAAAAATTTGTCACCCTTGCAATTCTAGCGATAGCCAAAAATACAAACAAAGTCAGAATTGTTGTCGTAGCCCTTTTTTGGGCCTACTGCAACAAAAAAGGGGTCTAAGCCAACAAAACGCCATAGTTGCAATAGGCCATATATGGTGTAGTGTTCGAACTCGAATTTCTAGAAAATGGTTTTGGAGTCGCCATATGATTCTAAGCTCATACCAGGAATTAATTCATAGTACTGCTCGGACCTAAGGTTCGAATCCAAAAAAGTGATCTAGAGATCGAGTTCAGAAAAAACACTTACTCATCCTTTTTCGAAAAGCTTTTTAAGAAATCGAAATCTTTAAAGAAAATGAAGTACGATTATTTGCGATAAAAAACTTACGATTGATTTTAGTTCAATTTTAATATGGTGCGTGAATACAAAACGCGATAAAGAAAGTAGTAGAAAATCACAGAAAAATAAAATAATTATACAGCCTAATCGAATCGATAAATCCCAACTAAGGGGATTACATCAAAATCAAAAGGGCTAAATGGGAAAGTACATTATGCAAAAACTGTTCTAAGCATGCATAGATAACATAAATTAAACATTTAGCACAATATCATTCTTCAAATGGACATTTAATAGAATGGGGAAATAAGATAGCTTGGGGTCTTGTATAAAGGGGGCGCTTAATCCGAAGCGATTTAGCAGATCAAATGTTTTGGGCCAAGGGATGGTCTCCCGACAGCCCCAAAACAAGTTTGGCTCATATTAAGAAGGGTTGTAGTGATAATTTATTGTTAGAAAATGTTTGGCTCAACTTTAGTCTGGAGGTATGCAATTTTATTTAGTCAGACATCTGGGAGTTAAATCCCTTCGTTGAGTGGTCTTAGCGGTCCTAGGCCCGACATTAGCCGGGTTTCTAAAGGCAATCGATAGTTTTACAGAAAATGAAACTAAGTCTCAAATGCATTTAAACATCGGGATAATTATCGGTATACATCAATTATTCACCTCAAGAAACAAAATACTTAAAAAATTAAAATGCGATAAACATACATGAAAAGGTGACATTTATTTAAAAAAGGGTTTTTATTTGAGTGTAAACCAAAAAATTGGACCATCCTCGTCTCCTAACAAAATTACGACATCTTTAAGCTCAAAACTAAGATGACACAAACATCTCGTCAGTTTCTACTTCAAAAGGGCTTTTCAACGGTATATTATACGCGTAATTTGGATAAGAAACGAGTGAGATATCGCGCTTCTAAAAAAACTGTGCGCGTAGCTACAGTTCCAGAACTCGGCGAGTTTGGGATGTGAACACGGCGAGTTACACATTAACACGACGAGTTGGGCTATAACTCGTCGAGTTCTGAGTATTTTCGTGAAAAAAGTTCAGGCCTGTAACACGGCGAATTTTTTGGGGTAACACGACGTGTTACATGGATGAGCACGACGAATTTTACCCAGAAACTCGATGCATTCTAGACTGTTTGCTATTTCTTTTCATTTTTTGTTCATTTCTACTCTGGTTGGGGACCCAAAAACACCCTGAGATGTTTATAAACTCATTTTAACCATTTTTGACACTCAAAAACACAAATTTATCGTCAAAACATAAGATTTAAGCATTAGACACAAGAAAATATAAACTTTGGCACTTAGTTCGATTTTGGCTGTTTTAATGTCCGATCTCAACCCCGAAGCTCCAGAAGTGTCCAGGTACATAAAGATAGTCCAAATGGGGGAGATTTAGAGTTATTTACATGGTTATTTACTCAAGATGTTTCCATTTTCCCGATTAAAGTTACAGTTTTCGATTTTTCGTGAATAATCACATATCTTTACGTAAAAACCTGCTTAAAAATGTGCATGAACATAAAAGAAATGTAATTATAGGAGTATTAGGACTTAGAGATTACCCTTGAAGCGTACGTTCCATGTGAGGTTGAGTTAGAGAACCCGAACTTGTTCCGCGTGCCTTCAAGAGACCGAAACAAGTGTTTATCCCGTAAGTATCGATTTTTGCTGGTGGAAACTCTCAAAACAGAAAGATTTATGAGTGAAATATTCTATTCCTTGAGTTTTTATGGGTGTGTTTGTGAGTTTCAAGTTTTTGAGAGTCAAAAGAAAAGAAAGAAGAAGAAGAAGAAGGAGAACTAGAGAGATTGGAGTTGAGTGAGTTGGGTTTTTTGAAAGAAGAGAGCTGTGTATTTCCTCCAATTTTGCAGCTGGAATTAAGAGTAAATGGCTTCCCCCTTGCTGCAATAGACGTGTTCCTCTATATCGGGATGCATGGGTTTGGTTACATTTGACCTTACCTCATAAATGCCAACCCTACTTTCCATTCCTTCTTTTTCTTTTGCTTTTTCCTTTTCTTTTCTTTGTCCTTTCTTTTTCACTCATTTTCTTTTATTGTTTGTTCCTGTAACTAAGGATGGAAATGGGTGTTGAAATGGTTTAGAAAGTGGGTTTTGGGTATGGGCCTAGGGTTGGGCTTGGGCCCGATTGGGCCTTAGGCCCATACGTGTGCACATATGCTCGGCCCATTGAAATTATTTAATAAACACTTGATTTGGTCCTTCGTGGCTCGGATGTCAGAGTTCTCGGGTCAACTGATACGGATATCGAGATGCACAAAATGTACTGAAAAATGTCATTTTCATCATCGCCCTAGGATAAAAATCCCGTTTTCACAGTTGCCCCTCGTGTGACTGTATTCATTGGCTGAGTACAGGAATACGATAGTGAGCGTAGGGAATACTTACCTGACTGCAGAGTCGCTTGAGGTTGGATCCACTGGGGTATTGCTTGCTGGCGTCATGAACTTTGAAGTTCGCCGGGGAACCTGTAGTCTGTTGTGGTAAAAGTCGTTGGTTATTCGAGCGACTAATTGGTGCGCTCTTCGAGGTATTTGCCCCTAGATGCACTTCTTGGATAAAAAACATGTGTACTTTTCATTTCTTGATCGATGAATTTTGAAACAAAAATTTTTTCTCCTTTGATCAGGAAATGAAAACGATGTATGATTGCATGAATGTGATTCATGACCGTATGAGTGTGCTGTATGAAATGTTGTGAAATTGATAGTGAAAGAAAATGCGCTGTGAGCAGAAGCGCTCATTCGCGGAATCGCGAGTACGTAGAATCGCTTGTACGGCATATTAAAATGCGTAAAAAAAGTGAATGACAAAGCATTTTGAACGACATCGCTCATTTGCGGAATCGCGAGTATGGTACATTGAAGTGTGTGAAATGATGAACGGTATCGCTCATTTGCGGCATCGCTAGAATGGTACATTGAAGTGTATGAAAAGGTGAACGGTATCGCTCGTTCATGGCATCGAAGTACAACACATTGAAGTCCGTGAAAAGGTGAACGATATCACTCATTTACGACATCGTGAGTACGACACATTGAAGTGCGTGAAAAGGTCAACAGTATCGCTCATTCGTAGAATCACGAGTACAGCACATTGAAGTGTGTGAAGAGATGAACGGTATCGCTCATTTACGGCATCGCGAGTACGACAAATTGAAGTGCTTGAAAAGGTGAACGGTATCGCTCATTCGCGGGATCGCGAGTATGGTACATTGAAGTACGTGAAAAGCCGAACAGTATCGCTCATTCACGGCATCGCGAATACATCATATTGAAGTGCGTAAAAAGGTGAATAGTATCGCTCGTTCACGGTATCGCGAGTACGACATATTAAAGTGCGTGAAAAGGTAAAGGGTATCGCTCGTTCTCAACATCATGAGTATGACATATTGGAGTGCGTGAAAAGGTGAATGGTACCGCTCATTTATGGCATCACAAGTACGGCACATTGTAGTGCATGAAAAGGTGAACTGTATTGATCGTTCGCGGCATCGTGAGTACGGCATAATGAAGTGCATGAAAAGGTGAGCAGTATCGCAAGTACGACATATTGGAGTGCGTGAAAAGGTGAACGGTATCGCTCGTTCACGGCATCGCGAGTATAACACATTGAAGTGCGTAAGGTGAACGATATCGCTCGTTCGTGGAATCGCGTGTCACATCCCGACCCTAAACGTACAGGGTAGGGTGTGACGTGTGAAAATTCTATTCAAATTTAAACTTTGTTGAACTAGAATCTCACAAAAAGATTGAAAGCAACTTTAAATCAACAAAACTGTTCAGTTAGACTCATAATCCAACAAGATTTCCTTTAAAAACTGTAGACTACTTTTAATAAAATACAATTAAAATTTTAGATACAAAATACATTAACACTAAATTGACTTCCAACAACTTCGCGTGGCCAACGACCATACCTCCGAACTCGTCTCCGTACACAATACCTAAGCTCCTTTCCTAAAACATTTTAAAACTTAAAACGTGAGACTAACGTCTCATTAAGTGAATATTCAACATAAATAGACATTTACTTAAAACAACTTTCCTTTTTAAAATTTTACACAAAATATCATAGTTTCTAAAACCGAATGTAATTAAAATCAAATAAAATCAAATATAAACTTTTATAGAAATGGAAGGAAATCACACTTCTTCAATCCGATTTCATAAATCCTTAAATTTCAAATCTCAAAATCAATACTATAAACTTCAAAAACTCGAAAAACAAATATACTCAATTCCATTCTAGCATTCATCAACCGAACGATATAACTAAAACCAAATCCATCCATCCTAGAACAATTCACAAATACTGCTTATGAACATATGATAGACGTTAATCAATAAATAACCACCTATCATTTTAGATAGGACTTAAATAATAATCACAAATATAATAGAGATCTCTATGTGCCGCCTGTCATAGTGCATGGTCTTATTAAGCAATCAATGCTTATTGTCATACCCAACAGATCTTCAGACGCCTATAATATGGTCTTAAAATGCTATATCCACAGGTCTTTAAACCAATATGATATGGATGGAGGGTAACACAATTTTTTCAAAAATATCATCAATTCAATAAAAAAAATAATTTCAATAATTTTATATATGCCGGGTATAAAACCTAATCCAATAAATAACTCAATTCAAATCCAACATCCTTTCAAATATAAATCTTATCAAAACCAAAACTCATCTCACAATACAATTACTTAGCTATTCAAATCTTCAAAATACCAAATCCTTTAAGCTAACAATAATTAGAATAATATACTCAAATCAATTATTAAAATTTCATAACACACTTAAAACTTTATAAACAATATACTTATACTCAAATATAAATCATTAAAATTTAGGTTCCATAAACAAAATCTTAACTCATCAAAAATAAAATCGTCCATAAAATGCAACTTATAACTCATAACTTTCCTTAGAAAACCATAATTCATACTTTGTTTAAAAAATCAAACACTTAATTTAACAATCACAAATCAACTATACATCAGCAACTAAAATCAAAAACTTATTGAAAAAGATTGATATTCATTTACTATTAAAAAGAAAACCAACACCAAGGAGCCCTTCAACCCTCACTCCAAGCCATAACAATGAGTTTCTCAATATCCTTAGCCCAAAAACTCATGGTTTTATAGTTTGGAAATAAAAAATTTACCCAAAAATGGAAAAAACAAAAAGAAGAAAGAAGAGAAGAAACAAAAGGAGGAAGAAAAAGAAGGAGAAAAAGACGTGCTTGAGCTGCCTTCAATCCAAAATTTTTTTCCTTTTGTGATAAAATAAAAATATCTAATAAAACTTATGCAAAAAATCCAAAGAAATGTCTAGAAAATTGCTGAAAAACTATCCAGCACGCCGTGCTGTGGCCAACACGCCGGAGCGCTGCATTAAAAGTCAGAATTTTCGAGAAACAGAGCACTGGCACGCCGGCGTGTCAGCTCAACACGCCGTGCCAGGCTTCTCAGCATGCCGTGCTGGCTAAATAAAAACAGAATACGCTACAGACCCATCAACACGCTGTTTCAACCTCCCAACACGCCCTGCTGCTGTACTGTCAAACTCAATTAACTTCCGAATCTCCCCGAACTCGATTATAACCTCAAACAAAACCCAAGATAACCTCAAACAAGTCAAAAATACCTCATATAACCTTAATATCCAATCTAATTCTCGAACATATCGCTGTAACTCGTTTTCAACGTTCAAACCTCAATAAAAAATTTTAGAATTCTTATACTTAAACTCTTCAAAAATCAAATTCAAATCCTCAAATTTCAAAATTTTAACTCCCATATCAACTCTTATATCTAAAAAAACTTGTAACTTCTGGGTGGGGATGTTACAATCTACCCCCTAAAGAAATTTCATCCTCGAAATTTCAAAAGGTAACTTAAACTTTAGTTCCTTTCACATTTATAAACTTTACGATTCTAACTTCAATATAATACTCAAATCAACAACAATATTCAAACTCAATATATCTATCAATCTCATTAACTTAATTTCATATCGTAATATTTTCATAATCTGTAATCAATATTATCGAATTCAACTCGACATTCTTAAAATCAACTTCAGATTTCCACCATACATAACAAAACATCAACATATATTAAAATCAAATCAAATCCTTAAATTAGAATCTCTAATCATCAGTCTGAAAATAATCAACCAAACCATTACCCACAATTAAAGCTTAAACATTACTCGAAAACTTGAACTATAATCAAAACTTAATCAACTCAGAATCAACTCAAGAACTTCAAATTAACCTTATATTTTCATAACTCATAGCAATTCATAATATTATAAAACTAAACAGATCCATACAAATCCAAAAGTTGACACTATACTATAACTCTAACTTGAGATTACACATGCCTTTTATATTAGACTATCAAAATAAAACCTTCAAAACATTCCTTCAAAACACTACCCAAATACCTCATATCCGGGGAAACCATCCAAAACACTTAACAATTTCACACCAAGTTTAATAAACCTGTCTCAAAATGAGCATCCACAATATTGTGGAATCCTTAAAATAAAATCAAATATCATTTACGATTATCTCAACTATGCTAAAACTATTCCTTCCAAAAATTTCAAAACACTATCAAAACAGTATCAAAACAATTATTTGCAATAATATCCAGACTAATATCAAAACAACTTACAATATCATTCTCAAAATCCCAATCATAAAACAAAATATCAAAATAGTAAATTTTTCAAACTTAAATATA
>CAOJCR010502731.1:0-12603 GCA_948330485.1 Euphorbia neoarborescens | reverse complement strand
ACCATACTGTTACTCTGTCAAATTAAGTACTCAAAACACCTATATTAACTTAAGCATCGGAGGGTTCTTCATCGGAACCACCCCAGTGCCATTCGTTTGTTATTCTTTTTCAGGTTCTCGAAGGGAGTTCTGTTCTACCGACGAGAAGCAGATTTGTACAAGAACATCATTGGTACGGTGAGCGTAGACCTGACTCTTAATAATAGCAATGGGTTTAATGCAGCTTTCAGATTCAATAGATGCTACGACCAGCTTAGTGCATGAAGCAATGGCGGTGGAGAGGCTAGAGAGCCAACCTATGACTCTGGAGCAGATTATGTAAAGTTATAGCATGGCTCCCCAACATATGGCTATGATCCAACAAGCACTAGCCAACGCCACCCCACCGGCTGAACCACATCCTGTAGCAACTCCAATAGATGGAGGCAGAAGTCTTCCTACCGAGCCAAGTATCTCGAAAGCTGGTAGGATCTAGATCAATAGATCCCTGTTTCACACCCCTTTCCCCCAGGCCTCCCATGTTCAGATACAGGCAATGACAACCCAAAGAAGTGAAGGTTTGGGAAGCGATGCCCTAGCACCAGATTCATACCCCGCCAATAGGCACTTTGTACCCCAGCCTCAACTAGCTTGGAGAGGTCAGATACAAGGGGTTTCCCACCAAGTTTTTCAATGCAGCACATGACAGAAGCAGGTTTACCTTGGGGAGGTATGTATGGTCCCCCAGGGCCACCAAACGCATTGCATGCGAGAGACACCAGTTTTCTGATGGAGTGGTGGAAGAATAATTGTCTCATGGGAGAAGGAGAAAAGCTATTGTTTGAATAGCTAAAGTCTAGTTTGAGCGAGCTAGTTGTGTCTTATCAGGCCCTTTTGCTTGATATAGGAGAACCTCCCCTGTCCAAAAGAATCTTGGACACTGTTCATAATGGCAATTTCTCACCTCCACAACTGCCAATATACAGAGGCACAGAAGACGCTGTCATACACTTGAGGAGATATGCCAGTTTGATGAACGTGGCGAATGCAGATGAGGTGTTGTTATGTAAGATGTTCTCTTCGACACTTGATGGGCCAACGCATTACTGGTATAACTCCCTACCTCCTAGATCTATTGATAGCTGGGAAGAGCTAAAGAAGCAGTTTGTAGCAAAGTTTATCAGTTCCATTCCAGCCAACACAGCCATAAGGGTACTCAATGAGGCAGTACAGAAGCTTGGGGAAACTTTCTGATCTTTCATTGACCGGATCAATAGCTCATGTATCAATATTAAGAATGTAGAAACCAACATTGCCTGTGAGGCCATTATGAAGAATACATCAGGCAATGCTTGGCTTCTTAAAAACCGTATAATCAGGTCCAGTTGATAACCATCTGCAAGGATTGTGTAGAAGAAGATGAGGCATAGGCAGTGCGTTCGGATTAGTTTCCCAGAAATTGGGATTATGGAAGCACTAAGAAGGATGGGCGTAGGCGTGATAGAGACAGGGAGAACAGAAGAGAGTTCTTCAGAAATGACAGGGACCGAAGACAGTTCACTCCCCTTAACGCATCTTTGAGTGAACTCCTGGTAGCCATCATGGATAAAGGGCTCAACAAGGACATGAAATATCTGAAAACTAAGAAAGGAGCCACCCTGGGTTCGGATAGAGATTTGTATTGCAGATTGCACAGGGCCAAGGGACACTGAACAGATGATTGCAGGCTCTTGGCCAAAGAGATCGAAAAGCTTATCAAAAGAGGCAAACTAACTAAGTTCGTTGATAACAAAGAGAGTGACCAGGAAGACAAGAAAGAGAAGAAGGGTGAAGAAAAGCCCGGAAGAAACAAGCAGAAGGAGCGAAAAGGAAGAAGCCATCCCAGAGGAGTCATTATGGTAATAGCTGGTGGACCAAGCATTGAACATAAAAAAGCCAGGGTCGAGCCATCACAGCGAAGAGGTAATCCTGATCCCAATGATTCCTTTTTGAAGATTACTAATGTGAATCCAGGATATGTGGATGCGTTGGTGATCGAGATTGAGCTAGAAAAGTACTTGGTGGGTGATGGTAGATACGGGAAGCGCAGTCAACTTGATTAATAAACATGCGATAGCCAAGCTGAAGGTGCTGGAAGAGAAGATACAACCCGCATATGCCCCCGTGATGGGGCTAGGAGGCAATCCTGTCCCTTTAATCGGACAGATAAGATTGCAAATTAAAGCGGGAGATGAAGAATACGTTTACAAAGTAGAAGAATTGTTCTTCATAGTTGATGCAAAGTTAGCCTACAATGTAATATTGGGCAGGCCATTCCTGGTAGCCTCGGAAGCAGTAATATATTGCAGACACTTGGCGATACAGATTCCTGTGTCAAAAGGGATTGCTATGTGCCGCGAAAATCAGCAGGCAGCGTAGAAAACTTATTTGGCCTTTCTGAGAAATGAGGAAGATGTGGAAGAAGAGCCGAATGGATCCGAGGAGGTGACCGAACCAATAGACGAGATAGAAACCCTGCCCATTGCTGCTGGTAAGATGAGTAATATCCGGAAGGATTTGGGAGAGCCTGTCAAGAATATGATCTTGGAGATGTTGAAATCCGAGTGCAAGACTTTTGCCTGGTTAGCAGAGGACCTGGAAGGAGTACCTCCCGAGATAATCAAGCACTGCCTCAACATTGATCCGGAAGCTGACGCAGTAGCATAAAAGAAGAGGCAGCATGCCCTAGACAGACAAAAAGCCATTGAGAAAGAGGTAGCTGAATTGCTCAAGGCTGGACATATTCGACTCATACATTATACCGACTGGTTGGCTAATGTGGTAATGGTCAAAAAATCTAATGGCTTTTACCGCATGTGTGTTGACTTCACGGACTTAAATAAAGCCTGTCCAAAAGACTGCTATCCTCTGCCGACTATTGACCAACTGGTAGATGCCACAGCCGGATATAGAATCTATTCTGTGTTAGATGCCAAAGCTGGATATCATCAGATCTTCATGAATCCGGACGACGAGGAGAAAACATCTTTTATAACGTATGAAGGCACTTACTGTTATGTCAAGATGCCATTTAGACTGAAGAATGCCGAAGCAACATATCAGAGGCTGGTAAACCATATGTTCAAGAAGCAGATCGAGGGATTATGGAAGTATATATAGATGACATGGTCGTAAAAAGTCAGAATGAGGAAGACCACTCTGAACATTTCAGGGAAGTATTCAAGATCTTACAGGAATATCGACTTAAGCTTAATCTGGAAAAGTGCATATTCGGACTACAGGGAGGAAAGTTCCTCGGTTTCATGGTCTCACAAAGGGGAATTGAGGATAATCCTACCAAAATACAGGGAATCACTAGCATGAGTCCCCCAAAGAGTTTGAAAGATTTACAAAGGCTCAATGGGAGAATCAATTCTTTGGGAAGATTCATATCCTTCTCTGCTAGAAGATGCCTGCCCTTCTATAAGGCTATCAAGAAGAAGCCAGGTTTCAGTTGGGACGAAGAGTGCCAGAAAGCCTTTAACAACTTAAAGCAGTTCTTAGCTTCGCCACCTTTTCTCAGTAGGTCGATAGAGGGGGAATCTCTGTTCATATACTTGGAAGCAACAGATGAAGTTGTGGGAGCAGTCTTAGTCAGAGAAGAAGCAATACAGCAGTTCCCCATTTATTATATTAGGAAGGTCCTGAAGGATGCCGAATTGAGATATCCCAGGATCGAAAAGGTTGCCTTAGCCTTGATTTTTGCTACCGCTCGCCTCAGGCCTTATTTTCAGGCGCACTGATTCGGACTATGCTGCCTTTGAAGAAGGTGTTACAAAGACCAGATATGGCAGGTAGGTTAGTAGAATGGGCAATGAAGCTAGGAGAGTTTGACATTCGGTTCGAGCCCAGAACGACAATTAAACCTCAGGTTTTAGCTGATTTTATTACAGAGTTTGCCGGGTTAGATCCCGAACCCACAGTCCGATCCGAAAGGTGGGAAGTATATGTGGATAGAGCATCTCCCTCGGGCAGTGCTGGCATAGGAATCGTTATAAAGGGTCTGGGTAAGCTTAAATTCCAATACGTTCTTAATTTTCCTGTGACTAACAATGCTGCAGAGTATGAAGCCCTGATAAAAGGGGTAACTTTGATATGGGAGATCAGCCCGGACCAAGGGGTTATTCGGAGTGATTCTTGACTAGTGACTGGACAGATTAACAAAAGCTTCCAGGTCAAAGACGAATCTATGAGCCGATACCTATCCAAAGTAAAGAAGCTACTGGAAGAGCTGGAGTCCAAAGGCATACTTTGGATTGTGGAGAATATCCCCAGGGAAGAAAATGAAGAGGCCGACTCTCTAGCCAAGACGACAGCTCATTCAGAGGATTGGAAGACACTGACCTGTCCTTTCGAGCTACAAGATAGGCCTTCCAATGAAGAAGAGATTCTGGTAACACAAGAAAAAGAAGGAGATTGGCGAACACCAATTGTCAAATACTTGAAGACAGGTGAGCTCCCCGATGATGCTTTAAAAGCCAGCTGAATCACGTGGAAAGCTGCTAGATATTCTCTCCAAGAAGATGAGCTGATAAGGAAATCCTTTACCCAACCCTGGTTAAAATGTATCTCTAAAGAATAGGGTCAATATATCTTGTAGGAGATGCACATGGGAATCTGCAGGGCGCATCAAGGAGCCTCAACCCTGGTGTGAAGAGCCCTCCTAGCAGGATACTTCTGGGCAAGCATGGACCTGGATGCTGCCGAGAATGTGACGAAATGCGAGGCCTGTCAAATGAATACTCCCAGAACTCACAAACCAGCGGTACCTCAGAAGCCAATATATACGGCGTGGCCATTTCACACTTGGGGAATAGATCTGGTGGGCCCTATGACCGAAGCAAGTCGGCAGAGGAAGTATATCATCGTAGCTATGGATCATTTTACCAAATGGGTAGAAGCTGAAGCATTAAGCTTTATTACCCCAGAGAAAGTGATCTCCTTTGTTGAAGACCAGATTGTGACCAGATTCGGCATTCCCCAGAAAATTATAACTGATAATAGTACGCAATTCACATCTAAAAAGTTTAAACAGTTTTGTAAAAACTTGCAGATAGAACACAGATGTTCTTCCATAGCACATCCTCAAAGCAATGGACAGACGGAGGTCACGAACCGAACCATTGAAGATGGTTTGCGCAAAAGACTGTCCAAACGTCAGGGCTCTTAGCCAGACCAATTAAACTATGTACTGTGGACTTACCGGACAACTCCCAGGGCCGCTACAGGAGAAACCCCTTTCTCCTTAACATACGGTGTTAAAGCTGTCATCCCTGCTGAAACAGGGTCCCTGAGTGAAAGGGTACTTCACTATTCAGCAGAGGAAAACAAAATCAATCTTAGAAGTAAATTGGACTCATTAGAAGAGAGAAGGGATAAAGCGTACATCCTGATGCCGGCATACAAAGCCCGAATTGCTAGATACCATGATAGGGGAGTGCGAGAAGTTTAGCTTAAACTAGGAGACCTAGTCCTGAAAGACTCAGCTGCCTCTCAGAGCAGGGAGGGAAAAGGCAAGATAGGGGCGAACTAAGATGGTCCTTACATAGTTACTAGCAGAGTAGGACAGGCTACCTACCGGTTACAGCAACTTAATGGAAAAGACATTCCTTGAACGTGGAATATTGTAAATCTCAGGAAATACTACCTGCCAGAGTGATAGGGGTACAATTGCTGCACTCTTTTTCCCCAGCTAAAGGTTTTTCCCAATGGATTTTCCTTAGCTAGGTTTTTAACGAGGCATGCAATCCCGAATCACAAATGTAACCGCCCTAGAAGAGGGATTAATGATTAATAAAGCTCTTTTGCAAATTATGGCAAGTGTTTAAATGAAAATTATTGCGGACCTAGATTCCACATCCCTATAAAAGGACCAAGATACCGAGTCTCGCTAAAAGAGGCCAAGACGCGGAGTCCTAAAAATTTCTCGTACTTATATTCTGAATCCCCATGAAAGGGCCAAGATGTCGAGTCTCTCTAAAAGAGGACAAGACGCGGAGTCCTAAAAATTATTGCGGACCTAGATTCCGCATCCCTATGAAAGGACCAAGATGCCGAGTCTCTCTAATAGAGGCCAAGACGCGAAGTCCTAAAAATTTCTCGAACTTATATTCTGAATCCCCATGAAAGGGCCAAGATACCGAGTCTCTCTAAAAGAGGCCAAGACTCGGAGTCCTAAAAATTATTGCGGACTTAGATTCCGCATCCCTATGAGAAGGGCCACGATCCCAAGTCTCTCTAAAAGAGGCCAAAACGCAGAGTCCTAAAATTATTATGGACCTAAATACCGAGTCTCACAGACGAAACGAAGATACATAGTCTTCATACGCTTTATTGGGACTAGATCGCGAATAAACTAAGTGGTTCGAAGGCGATACTTGTTTTGAGGAAAGCTAGAATACCAAGGCTAAAAGTCCAAGCAAGGTGTGTTTCCGCATAATTGGACAGATTCCAAAGATTTCTTAGAATGAATAAGGTTCGATTCAAGAGTTAGCAAATCTCATTCAATTGAAAGAAAATAAGTAATTGGAAAAACCAAATTGTTATAACAATACAGCAGTACAAAAACAATATTACAGTCAATCAACGGGGTTATATTCCCCCTCTCCCGGAACATTCTCTGGGTCTCGGTTCTCATTTCCTGTCCCAGGTTCTGCAAGAAAGGCATTCACCTCGGCAGAAGAAGGAAAAGCCACATCGAGACGAGATTGGTCCGCCAAAATCTCTGAATAGGCCCTATGAATCTTGTCCGCCCAAGTTTTGACGAATGCCATGAACCTGTCAGTGCTTCTTCGACCGCATTCCGGGCTGATCCCTCTCAAGAAGCACTTGAACCTTCTCCTGGTCCAAGGACATCTTCATCACCTCCACCTCCTGGGATAAGGCCTCCTTCTCCTGGGATAAGGCCTCCTTCTCCTTATTCGCCCCTTCCAGTTGGGCCCTCAGTTCGACCAACTCCTCATCCTTGCGAGTGGCTTGCACCATTAAATGGGAATTTTCATCATGGAGAGCCTTCAAAGTAGCTTCTCGCCCAGACTCCATGGTGTCAATGTTCTTCAGTAAGTTGGCCATGGTTGTCATGCTCTGCAAAATACACTCTCGGTCAGTCCTGATTAAACGGTACTAAAGATATGAGATGAATTGCACTCACCAACGAGGCCTACCTAAAGGCAGAAGAAGCCAATTCCCGGGGAGTTTTCCCATCCATTCGAGCCAGGTCCCCTGGAAACTAGACGTTGTCAACCAGGTCTGCCTGAACATCAGGGTGAATCACCCGGACTTCCGGACCACACTGATTAGTCCAGTACTTCAGAAAAGAAGGACGAACACTGGAGGAACTGGCAATCTGCATGACAAAAGGAAGAATGAGCCTTGATCACAAGAAATGCAATGGCCTTAAATTATACCTCCTATACTCATCTCCTCTTCTGAATAGTTGGGGAAACTTCTACATGCGTATCCTCTATCCTCCTTGGACTCGTAGGCGGATGGGCAGGGTTGGTAGAACTCGCAGGTGAAATCACAATTGTCTCATCTAGGTGAGTTAACCCCTTCTGCTTTGCATGAGCTACACGGCGAAGGAGAAGGGCATCAAGATTGGAATCCATAGCAAAGTTAAAAGAAATACAAAAGGTTAGTACCTATATCAACAGCAAAACTAGATTCGGTATAGAGCAGTAGGCGAGTGGCTAGATCTCTCTCCACTAAAGGTGTCTCATGATAGAAGCAGTGGATAGCTTCGACATAACTCCAGAGATTAGGCTCTATGGCAGCCAGCTTTTTCAGCCGAATGTCAGTAGGTTTAAAACGGGGTCAGCGACATTTGCTCAAGTTTAAATCCGCCCATGCGGTAGGGAAGGATTGCTCTATGGGCATCTCTTTCAGGCGTATATAGAACCAGAAAGGCTTAAAATTCTTCAATGATGACACTCGTCCATTAAAATTGTGCCATACTTCTTACTTCTTGAAATATACGAAGTCCTCGTATGGCGGGTCGGGGTCAACAGTATTCATGCTAATTCTCCGTCTAAGGAGATGCCTAGGTTTTTGCATAGCCACCATTCTCCCACAAGATCACCCCAGGCATTAGGATGCAGTTAACCCGGATAGAGATTGAAAGCAGTAAGGATTTGGGCCAGGTCCTCGGCCAGCGGGTAATGAAAACCCATGTCTATTTGATGCAGGAAGATGGTAAAATACCCTACAGGCAAATCTGTAGCTCGATCAGAGCGATTTGGAAGGAGAAATTATAGGTCATTAATCCAGTTATACATCCCGCGATAGGCTTGAATATGTTGGGGATGGATCTCTAACGAAGTATCTTTCAGTTGGTTTTTATCGCCATTTTGGGGATGGCGAGGACCTGCTCTCTCAACAGGGATAGCTAAACGGACGTTTAAGCCTGAATTCGGTTGGTCAGACATATTGTCGGAAGAAATAGAGATGATGCTAGGATCTGGAGGTCCGCTAACAGAGAAAGAAATATTGGGAGAGGTATTGCCTAAGTAGGAAGAAGTAAGCCCTAAAGCTTTTATGTATGACTCAAAATGTCTTATGAGGGAAAGAAGAGGGGTGGAGTGCATAATCTAAACGCACGTTATGAAAGTTAGAGATAACCAGCAAATCAAGAATGCTTAAAGGCAATAACAGAAATCAAACTAAATAATTGACAAATAGATGGATAGTGCTTGGAAGGCAGGAGCGGAGGTTGCGAAAATGGGAAAAGTGAAGAAGAGGTAGGTTTTTATAGTAGAACAGTGCGGGTTAATGAAGCGACATATAAACCTAATGATGACAAGTACAACGTGGAAGCATGTTATAGATAGTGGCGAGAATCGAGGAGTAGCGCAATAAATGCAACGCCTTCTCGTTTTTGAAATTGGGTTTTTAACGGGTTGTTTGGAATCCGTAAGGTCTCAAAGAAGCTAAGTCAACCTTGAAAGGTCTCCATATGCTAGGGGGGACTACTGATGACAATCAGTGGCATTTTTGTACAAATCAATCTGCAGGTAAACCGGATCAGATGAGAGTTTCCAAGAGAATACCGGATAACGTTTATACGGCTCGTAGAAGCATACGTGAACCGGATCTATGGGGAATCAAGGCCCTGATGAGTAGGATTGGTCAATGAATCCATTTATTAAGCCAAGTCATCATTATCTCCGCACTTTGCAGGTAGGATATAGTTGATAGCCTACTAATTAGGGAGTTGTATCCTATTAAGGAAAGTACTCTTAATTTAGGAAATACATTCCTATTGAAGTTATGACTCTATAGTCATATTCCTAGTCAGTTTCTACAAGCGAGGGACCCTATATAAAGGCCCCAAAATCTCTGTCGAGGAGGTACATTTTTACCATAATGTTACTCTATCAAATTGAGTACTTAAAACACCATTACTGACTTAAGCATCGGAGGGTTCTTCGCCGGAACCACCCCGGTGTCATTCGTTTGTTGTTCTTTTTCAGGTTCTCGATGGGAGTTCTGTTCTACCGACGGGAAGCAAATTTGTACAAGAACATCATCAATCTTTTTATTTGATTTCGTGTTGTGTTACTATAGAGATAGCTATGTAACTGTATTCATTATATCATTTTCATCCTTTTTGATTTGGTTTGATAATTGAGAATTAGGGTTTACGCTTGCAATTCGTTTAATTATCGTGCATGTTATTACAATAGCCTCGAAAATTGGAATATTAATTTGATACATATCTGTTACGCGATCCAGCCTGACAACTGAAAAATCGGGTGGACTGACAATCCAGCGGAACATAAGGGTACTTACTTTTTGTTTCATAGAACTAGGCGGGCCCTCTGAATAACCTTATCCTAGGAGCGTCTTACGGTAGGAGTGTCTATTGAATATTTACTTTGATATTAATTTGGATTCCTGTATTGCTCTGATAAATTGATTGTTAATTGAATTCACAAGACCATCCACATTACAATTCATAGATCGAAAAAATAGCTATTGGTTTTTCCGTGAATCTAGTTTGCAAGGGTTTTGTGGCAATTGATCACATTATGAGTAGATTAATTTAGATTTAATTTCAAAAATATTGATTCGCCTATAAAACGCTGAAATCTTAGAATTGCACTGCGTAGGAATAATTTTCTCTGTGGGATCGATACCTGGACTTTAGAGGCCATATTTATTACTTGACAATGACATGGTGCACTACCCTAGAGTTGAGTGTTCAGCGCATTTATTATTATCATTAAATCTATATCACCGCCGATGCTACATCAATAATCGGATGAATGTGGCCTGATGACAAAACCCTATCAAAACAGGAATCTAATTCCTAATAGGAAATCAACTCTTAAATAGGGCATACATTCCTATTCTGATTATTGCTCTTCAGTAATATTCCTAATAAGACTCTAAGTCTGATAGCCTATTTAAAAGGCACAAGACCTCTAGAAATAGGTTACGTTTTACTTCTTATTACTGTTACGCTGTCAAAATTTCTACTAAAAAGATCATTACTGACTTAAGCATCGAAACGTCCCTCTAAGGACCACCGATGTCACATTTCTTTGTTCTTTTTGGGTTTTCCGGTGAATTGTTGACGAGTTCAATGGGAAGCTATTTTCACACAGGAACATCAGGCAGTATTACACAAACGAAGACTTCTGACATTTAACCCACCTACATAAAAGGGCAGACTACCTCCCAACTCACCTTACACAGAACTTTTGAAGATGCATCCCGCTTCCACAAAAAATTCCTCATATAAGACTCAAGTCTCAAAATAACAGCTTTAGGCATTTTGAATAAACTCATCTGATGGATTGGTATACTGTTTAACATTGATTTAACAAGTGCCACCTACCTGCATAAGAAAGAGATGAATCGGTCCAATTTGCCAGTCTAGATTCAAACTTCAAAATCAGAGGCTTCCAGTCATTAAACAGTAGTATTTTATAGGTTAAAGGCACACCCAAATACTGAATAGGAAAGGAAGACACTTTACATCCCAACTTTGAAGCGCACACATTAGTAAGGCTTTCAGAAGAGTTCACACCAATCAGAGTACTTTTGCTATAATTAATACGAAGTCCAAAAATAACCTCAATGCATTTTAAAATTCGAACAAACACCAAAATCTCAGATTCCACAGCAGGTTAAAAGCAAATAGTATCATCAGCAAATTGTAGAATCAAAATAGTGGTGACGCCATCCAAACTAACACCTGCAATAAGATTTTCTGAAATATCCTTATCAACCCAACATTTCAAACCTTTAACATCAACGACAAAGAGGAAAGGTGAGATTGGGTCACCCTGCTTAACACCCTTATTCAAGAAAAGAAGTAGAGGAATGCTTCCTTAGATTACATATCCAAAGATTCCACTTATCAGAAAACCCCATACATTTAAAAACCTCCTCTAAATAGTTCTAGGAGACACTATCAAAAGCTTTTCAAAAATCTAGTTTCAAAACCCAAGTAGGCTTTCTACTTTCCTTGATTTTGAAGACTACTTCAGAAGACAAAAAAGAACAGTCATGTATACTCCTATCTTTCATAAAAGCAAACTGACAGTCAGAGAAAATAGAAGGTAACACTGATTGCAAATGTTTACTCAACAGCTTGGATAAGATCTTATACACTCTATTGATAAGAGCAATAGGCCTAAAATTGGATACCTCGTTAACCCCCTAGATCTTAGGGATTAGGACATTGAAAGAAGTTTTCAAAGAATCCAAAAACTCCCCAGAATGAAAGAACTGGCTAAGGACCTTTATAAACTCACCCTTTAAAGAAGACCATGCTCTCCTATAAAAGAAAAAATTGAAACCATCTAGCCCAGGTGCTTTACTTTCCCCAAAGGATTTCAAAGAATCCTAAATACCTTTAGCAGAAAAATGAGCAATTAAAGCATTATTATCAATAAGCGACACTGTTTTAAAACCTAAAGCATGCATTGAAAAAGGGATGACCCAACCAGCCTTAAAAAGATAAGAGAAATAGTTATGGATATGCTCAGAAATAAGAACATGGTCAGAAAGAAAACCAGAAGGAGAATCTAGGGAACATATGCGGTTTTGTTTAAATCTAGCTGAAGCCAGTCTATGAAAATAAGACGTGTTATCATCATCCAAAAGAGACTATTTGACCCTAGATTGCTGATGCCTGGTAGACTCCCACTGTTTCCTTTTAGAAAATAACTGAGATCTCACATCAGCCAAATACAACTTATTCTCAATAGACAGTGGTCTACTCACATTAGAAGAAGTTAAAGCAAAAACTTGTCTCTCAAGATCATCCATAGCCACTTTAACATTCCCAAAAACATTCTTGTTCCACTAAAAATTAGAACTTCTAAACAGTTCAAGTTTACCAGCGAAACCCAGCTCGGAGTGAGAAATACAAATGCTCTTCCAAGAACTATCCACAAAAGGAAGAAAATCATCATTCTTCCACCAACAATTTAAGGATCTAAAAGGTTTAGGCCCAGGACTCTCTAAGACATTTGAACAAAACACAATAAGGAAATGATCCGACAAAGTAGAATCATTGACAGAGGCCACTTGAAAAGGCCAACGATCTACAACATACGAAGAGACAAACACCCTATC
>CAOJCR010497741.1:0-10300 GCA_948330485.1 Euphorbia neoarborescens | reverse complement strand
AAATATGGGAAGCGATCATTCACACAAAAAAATAGAAACCTACAAAAACATCGTGATATATGGTTGTAGCCCAGGCAACCGAATCAGAGGCTGGCATATATTTTCCCATCTCGCACCACTATCGGATGAAATCTCTACTGCTGACGGACATTTTTCGGTAACTTTTAACAACAGGAACTTCCTATGGGCTAACCTCTTCCTCAGTTGAGGAAACCTCTACTGCAAGGATGGGTAATGGGAAGAGCGAGATGGACTCTAACAGTGTTAGAATACTTATGCAAATTCTGAAGGATTTCATCTGACAAACAACTCCCCGGTAGTAATACTTAGGCAACAAAATAGGAAGAACCAAAGAAGGACTCCCTTTTATAGGAATTCGATGGAGGAAGACCTACGGGCAAAGTTCAAAATTCAAACCGTTAAGAGACACTTGTCACAATATCGTTGGATGCAGCTATCCCCATCATCATGTGTGACATCACACCCTAACACCACCTCGAGAGATGTGACTAACAATATGTAGGTCCCTCCCCTTGGCCCTTATCTTTAAAGCAATTGTTAATAATCCTTCTTGAATACCGCAAAGGCCTATTCATCAAAATACATTTAATACTCCGAGTCAAGCATTTATAATCTAGGTCTCTATTTTACCCAAACTGGTTCCTCCTCTTTGCAACACTTAGATGTCCCAACTGCCCTTGGAAGGGGGACCCAGGACCTGGCTCTCAATTTCTTCCAACTGCCCTTAGAAGGGGGACCCGGCTACCGATTTCTTTGAAATCCTTCCCGATTTCTCCCCATCACTTTACACCATATTTCCTTAAAATCCTTAAGAACTTCCACTTTCTCGGGGGGACTTTTGTTAACCTATTAGAGATTAGCCCCACCTTCTTAGTGTTCTTCGATGCATAGTACATGCTTTTCGAACTCACCGGCCGCCCAACATTAAAGATCATATAGCAATCCCCTACTGGTACCCTCACGGATGACACGTAAGGGCTAGACAGTCTCCCTGGAGATATTTAGGGACCACTTGCACCCTAGTAGTGTTCGACATGCACCCACTATCCTAATATTTGAAAACAGGATGGGCGGATGATACCCGATAAGCAACCATCCCAAAGGCCTACGAAAAGAGACCGAAAACCTAACATTGCATTTAATGTGGCAATTAATGTTGTAAGGACAAAACGTGGCCCAACAAGATAATAGGAACAAAAGGAGGTCTCATCAAGTATTCAAAAGCAGCCACCTGTCGGAGTGACAGTTGACAAAACTGAATAGGCGATACCTCTAGTTGCCCATTAATAACATGACACATAGAAGCCAGGTCGCTATATAATCAGCAAAGTCGACATAGGTAAGGGATCGAATTTTCATTTTCTTTCTACTCGTTAGTAATTATTTCTCTTTCTTCTTCCCCAAGTTACTGACTTTGACATCGGAGTATTTTAATCCAGGTAACCCGGCTTTGACCTTTTCTTCCTTACAGATTAGTAGATTTTTGACAATCTTGGCTTACTCGAGCTATCACCAGATGTTTACAAGGGATTGATTAATGGATTATTATATCATGGCTTTACTCGGATAAATATTAGTTTTGTGACATATAACTGAGTTAGTTCATGTCTAATCCATAACACCACCTTACAGATGTTGCTCTTTGTATTCTAATGTAGTTAAGGCACAATCATAAGAGTTCTTTTCTATCTAGAACATAAAGATGTTCAAATTAAAGCACATAGTGATGCATATCAGGCAATATGCAAAATACGCAGAAAATCAATTATTGGATATTGTGTGTTCCTAGGGATGGCAATGATATTGTAGAAAAGCAAAAAACTATTAGTGTAAGTAAAAGTATAACAGAAGTATGATATGAAATCCTAGAAACTATAGCATACGAGCTAAAATGGATTTCATAGATCCTGAAGCAAGATATTATAGTAAAAATTCAATTACCTATTCCAATTTATTGCATAAATACTTGTGCAATCATGATAGAATCAAATCCCCATTAACCATGAGTGTACCAGACTCTTCGACATTCAACATAGACATACATTTTGTGAGAGATTATATGGAAAAATGTTTTATCTGAACACCACATGTAAATAGTTCACAATAACTCGTAGATTTGTTCATTAAGCGTTAACAGCAGCACAATTATCTTCCTTCGTAAAAAAACTAGGAATCATGCAAGTTTCAAATGTGATTTGTAGGGAAAATATGAATATAGATTCTTTTTAGACATAGACCAGGGTATCCACTATCGACAATAATAACGAATCCCCTCACTGATTTCTAGCACTCGAAGGGTGGGACAATTGACCCTGAATTTTAAAGGAGCTACATACCTAAAAATAAAAATCAAACTTCTGACTTTTGGTTAAGCTTGGATCAGCCCCTACCACTGAACCAACCCCCCAAAATTAAGAATGTGAATGTAGATAGTCATTGGCTAAAATTATCGTTGGAGGAGGTTTGCAGTGTATTGGAATGAGGTGACAAGTTTTTATTGATTTCGATTGACATCCACGTGATAGACCGGATGTATTGTATAGTTTCTCAGGTTTAAAGGTTAGTGAAGAAATATGTTAATGGTTCAAGATTAACCAATGTATATAAATACCCAAATGTAAAGGAAGAAAATAATCAATTCAATTTCAATCTTACATGAGTTGAGTTGATTTCTTAATTTCCAACCCTCATAAATATAAATTGAAATTAGATTTCAATATATAAATTTTTTCTTGATAAATCTATTTTAATATTCTTATTACTTTAAACAAATATGTTATTTGTTGTATTGGGTAAAAAACATCCAAGGTACATGAACTTTACACTTACTATGAGGAAGGTACATGAACTTTTTTTCCTTGAACGTACCTAAACTTTCTGGTGACCTGTCTCGAAGGTCCAAATGACTTGTAAGAGCCGATTGACGCAGGTAAAAAACATCCAAGGTACATGAACTTTGTACTTACTATGATGAAGGTACATGAACTTTTTTTTACCTCGAACGTACCTGAACTTGCTGGTGGCCTATCTCGAAGTCCAAATGATCTGTAAGAGCCGCTTGATGCTGCCACATCATTCTTTTAAAATAGGGGGACCTTCATCTGAAATATGACACATCCTGCTTCCTTTTTATCCAACTTCAGTTTGGCTTTTAGATGTCGATATATTGTCCCCTTCATGTTCTTCTTCAATTTCTCCCTCTCTAACTTTAACTCTTACCCTATTTTCCATCTCAATTGCTTTCTCTCTTCTTTGAATTTCCATTTCTCTTTCAATTCTTTCAACCTTCCTCAATAGTCCAAGGATAACAGATTTTGCTCTTGTTGACATAGGCCCATCAAACCACACAAAAAAATTACAGGCATTCGGTTTCTGCAACAAAAAACAATTCAGAGTGGATAATTAACATGCAGTTATAAAGAACTAACAAATGGAGCTTCAGAAAAATATTTAATTTATGCCAGATAGTTCCTATAGTTGTAATATCTTCTGCCAGAATTTGAATCAGTCCATGAAGTAGCAAATCTAGCTTCCATTCCATAATAGCAAACTTCACTGAGAGTTGACCTTGTAAACATTTGTGTTATTATCTTTCAATTTGTTCTCAGTCATTTTTTTTTTCAAATTTAGTGTTTTGTTTACATATAAGGCACAGAGTGATAAAGGGGATGAAGAGGAAAATATTGAGACCCGAAAGTTAGGGTTTGAGGATGAAATGAAAAGAAATAAAGGAAACAAGTTAGAGAGATAAATATTTTGAGATTTGGAGGCTGACAAAGTGAGCTTCGTCGAGAGGTGAGGGAAGTATGGGAGAGAGGTGAGAGAAATGAAAGTGTAGGGGTAAGATAGTATTTATATATATGTGGAGCCCACATTAAGTTTAATTTAAAGACAAAATGATGATATGGTAGCATCAACCAGCTCTTACAGGTCATTTGGACCTTCGAGACAGGTCACCAGCAAGTTCAAGTACGTTCGAGGTAAAAAAAAAGTTTATGTACCTTCTTCATAGTAAGTGAAAAGTTCATGTACCTTGGATGTTTTTTACCCGTATTAACCGGCTTTTACAGGTCATTTGGACCTTCGAGACAGGTCATTAGCAAGTTCAGGTACGTTCGAGGAAAAAAAAAAGTTTGTGTACCTTCCTCATAGTAAGTGTAAAGTTTATGTACCTTGGATGTTTTTTACCCTATGGGAACAAATCACTCACATATCAAGGTTTGATCCTAAAAACTCTTCCAATAAACTTATATGTGATGAATGTTTGCTGCATCTTCAGAAATACCTAGCTATGGCTTTATTCGGAAGAGTGGAATCAACCAAGGTACAAGTAAAGGACTTGTATGTGATTGATTCATTGTTGAAAGGTGAGATCCTGAACTCGATCTCTATAATCTTTGATGCACTACATTGTATTTCAAGGACATCAATAAAGAAAAACTTAGGGTGGGATCCATGGTATTTGGAATCATATGGAATCTTCGGAACTCTAGAAAAGTCTACCATCCAAAGAAGAATAATGCCTTTCGATACTTGGGTACAACCCTTCTAAAAAAGGAGGGGCTATTTGAATTAAAACATTGGCTTGAATCAGGCTAAAATTTAAAATTCACAGTTAAAATAATTTTTATTGTGTCAAACCTTGTTTAAAAATGTAATTTCAATTGAACTGAATCGGACTAGGAATAAAAAGGGAGTGAAAAGGAAGGAAGGAAAGTATGGAGGAAAGAAAGGAAGAAAGGAAAGAAAATAGGAAAGGAAGGAAAGAGAACAACTTAAAATAATGTTCTTTTGGGCTAGAGAACTAAGGTCTAAAATGATACCATTCCAGGTAAAAATGAAATGATAAAAAGGACTAAAATGACACCATTTCTTATCTATATTAAAATGCCAAAAAATGATGTTTTGATCATAAATAATATAAAAAAAATATATGGCCAAACGATGTTGTTTTGAAGGTTATACAGAAGTCCAAATTGATGTTGTTTTGGGTTAAGGGAAAAAATAAAAAAAAATTGAAAGTGTTATGGCAGATTCTGCGAAGGGATTTCATAACAGATGAAAATGGATCTCTATGTAGAAAACGAGGTGATTGAAAGATGGAAAAGTGGAATGGCTCTGCAATTAGAGATTGACAGAATAAAGAAAAGAGAGATGGTTCTACATGGGTGATGATGGCTCTGAATAGAGGCGAGGTACGATTTGATGGAGGGTAAGTCAATGAGAGGGAATTAAAAAGAGGGGTTCGACCATTTCAAAATAGCAAGAATCAAAAAGAAAGATTCAGACATAGAGAGAGGAGGATTTTTTGGGATTTTTCGATAGAGGGATTTTGATTTGTTGTGGGCTACTGCAATTTAAATAAAAAAGAGAAAAGTGAGAGCAGAAGAAAGACTCCGATGAGGGAAGCGACCAGAGACCGTGTAGTGACTGTTGAAGAGCGATTCACAAGAAGAAGTCCTAGTTTTATGTTTTCTTTTGAAGGTAACCCTTTTCCTTTCTTCTTTTCGTATGTTTTTGAAATTCAAGATGAACTCTGAATACCCCTCATGTTCATGGATTTTGGTTTTGGATTTCTCTTATCTTGACTAACTTCCTAGGATTATGAGCTTTCGATTTTGTATGAGTGATTTCTGAGATTTTGCTTTTGATTAGGATTCATATCAGTTTAGATCATTTTGGGTTCTTAACTATCAATTTCATTTGTTAATACTGTTGGTTTGGCTATTTTTAATGAAATCGAAATCACCTCTACTGGTATTAGTTTTCATGTGACAGATTCTTTTAACTTTCAATCCCTAAAAATCAGTAAGGTTCTTGAATTAGAGTAAAATGGTTTTGGTTCAATAAACTCATCTCATTGTATTTTAAATTTTTAAAAAAATTTGTCATAAAATTTGGGTTAATTTTCATGAAATCAAATCACTAGATTAAGCTTTCTTGAGCTTTTCAAATGAGAAGAATCGTTCACTGAAACCTAATATAAATCCATGCTTATTGGTTTAAATGTATCGTGGTTTCTATTTTCTAGTTACTATTCTTTTATTGGTATCATGTTATTCAGTTTTCATACACCTGTAATGCTAATTTTCTAAACTTTGAGATGTTTAATTTCAATAGCTATATTTTTGGACTAATCTTGGATTATTTCTTCGCAGTTTGTTAATTAGTCCAGCTTCTATCTTAAATTCAACAACCTCTATTTTGTATTCTATCATTTATATTGATTATTCAAAATTTCTTCATCATCTTTGAGTTAATTTGTTTCCTCTCTATTGTTCTTCTGTTTTTCACAATCTGATGTTGGTTAGGATTGTCCGTTCCTCTTTACTTTTTATTGTTCTTTGGTTGTTCTATTAGTTACAATTGACTACTAATAAAAGGTTTCTATTTCTCTCATTTGTTATGATATTCTATTCTTTATATATGTTCAAACAGTGAATGTGTTACTGAATCACCATTGCATAGGAAATCAATTGATAGTACTTTTGTCTTGGTGTTTGTTTAGGTCTTCTTCTACCCATTGTTGACGCCCGATGTTGGACATACTGGATTGCTACTTTATTACACCCAATGACTTGTTTCCTTGTAATCTTTAATCGTTTAGTCACTACATTTTACAACCAAACTGATTTGCAGTAATCATTAATAACCAAATTGTTTATTTTCCAATCAAATTGGATTAGCTCTCTTTTCTTACCAAGATCATTGTGGTTTTTGTCTAGAATGATGTTTTGCTTTTAATTATCTTTTTATATGTGTTTTTTAATGTTATCCGATTTTCCAAATTTAAAATCTAATCTTAACTTTTTTTATTGAACAAACTTAATTTGTTTTCAATCCTTCTTATTTCTTTTCGGCGTCAAAATTATCTTAACTTTGTTTCAATTGTTAAATATATGATGTGTTTATTGTTATGACTCTATATTGCCTTTGTTTGACATGCTTACCTTTTTATAGTAATTAATCCTCAATTTTAATTTTCATAAATGTGTTGATCTTGCGATTTTATTTTTATTTGAGCTCTTTTTCTTATGTTCTTAGGTTTAGATTTAATTTCATTAGTAATTCACATATGCATCTAGAAAGCTGTGCAAAGAAGATGGTATTAGGACCGTTAATACAATGCCACGAACGGAATTAATTTTCGGATAACTTACCCACCCAGAATTGTATATAATTAAAAACTAAAAATCAAGCCAAATGTTTTTCAAATAAATGATATTTATAAATACATTCGTTAAACCAAAAAATGTTTTCGAGTCTGGCTAGGTCCACTGGTCAGCCCAAACCTATCTGGTCTGACAAATCGGGTCGAATCAGTCAGCCCCCTAAGTAAACAAACTCGAGCTATTATCTTTTTTGTTCTTATACATGTCTATTTCACATGTCATATTTGAGTCCAAATTTTAATTTATTTTATCGCATTTATTTATCACTTTTCGCTTGCGCGCTCACGTTAAACAAAACTCAAAAATCAACTTAGGCTTCCAAATAAATACTTTATTAAAAAACGTTGACAATTTTCTTTTAAAATGTCTTTTGAAAAGGGATAAGTAAATGTCTTTTTCGAATCCAAACTTTGGTAAATGGTGTTGGATTCAAACTTATGTTCCAAAAAATATTGTAATTTAATTCTCCTGTAGAGCTTAGAATCGGATGGTGACTCGAGTCATCATTTTTAGAGATTTGAGTGGAATTTCTTTAATCTCGTTTTCATTTTTCAAAATTGGATTTCAAAATAAAATCTTGAGTCCGCGTTCACTATCGCATTTAATTAAGGTCTCTTTTATGGAAACATTATCTCGCTTTTTACGCGAAAAATGTTCCAAATGAGTGAACCTTAATCGCTTAGGAAATATTTTCCTTTATTCATTTTTCTTTGAATAAAAAGGATTTTATTCCATTCTCTTTTCAAAAATAAATTAAGAGGATTTCTTTTTCAAATCTACCAAATATTATAAAAGTTTTGAAGGTCCACCCTTCGAATTTAGGTCGTCCGCTCACACCTATCCTAAGCTCAAAAGGGAGCAAGAGAAGAGCCAAGTGAGTGCTTCAAGTATTTATGTTATAGAGATTGACCTAGTTTTTTCTACTTCTTGGGTCTTTTATACAAGATGTGGTTCTCACATTTGTTGCAACATATAGGGACTAAGAAATATGAGGTTGCAGGGATCTAGTGAGGTAGATCTTTGAGTCGGGAATGGAGCTACAGTCCAAGCTCTTGAGGTCAGAGATTACTACTTAGAGATTCCTAGTGGGCTTGTTTTATTACATGGAGATTGTTATTTTGTACCTGCAAAGTGCAGGAATATTATTTCAATTTCTATATTGTACATGGTTGGTTTTTATTTAATGTTAAATATGGTAGATTAACTATTACATTGGATAATATTATTTAAGGAACAACACTTCTTATTGATGGTTTATATATCCTTAATTTAAATCAAGAAAATCTCATATGTAACATAAATACTAAAAGTGTCAAGTCTTATGAGATTAATCCTATGTATATCTTGCATTATCGTGTAGGCCGTAAAAATAAGAAACACATGCTAGACATTACGCGAATAGAGTTCTGGGTGGATTTGATTTAAAGTCATTTAGCACTTACGAATCTTATTTAAGAGGAAAAATGATAAAAGGTTCCTTTAACAAAACTATTGAAAGGGTCATTGTGTTATTAAACCTAATACATTTAGACAAATATTGGCCCATGAACACAGTAGCTAGATCTGGTTATTTATAATTCATTACTTTTACTGATGACTTCACTAGATATGGCTATATCTATCTTATAAAGCATAAGTTGGAGACCTTTGATTGGTTTAAGGATTTCAGAAACAAGGTAAAAAACCAGCTTAGTAAGACTGTTAAAGCATTTCAATTTGATCAAGTTGGTGAAAATATGAGCCAAGAGTTTGATGAATTTTTGAGAGTGTGTGTGATTTTATCCCAACTCACTCCTTCTGTTACACCCCTATGGAATTGTGTATCGCAAAAGGAGGAATAGGATCCTGTTAGACATTGTCTGCTCAATTATGAGTCCATCGACGCTCCCTACCTCATTTTGGGGATATGCATTAGAAACAGCTACTTTCACACTAAATCATACATCGAGTAAGGCAGTTAAAAGAATTCCATATGAAATATGGATGAGCCAAAAGCCCAATGTTTCTTTATTAAGGATTTGGGACTGTTTTGGAGATGTCAAGAAAGTGATAAGTGGAAAATTAGAGTCCAAATCAGCTAAGTGCCTATTTGTGGGTTACCCTAAGGATTGATGGTGAGCTATGCTTATGCTTATAAACTCATGTTTTAGTTGATCATTCAAATACCCAATATATAGTTGGTTAAGCACAACATAAATTCACACACTTCCGCAAGTATACGGGTCGCACAAGTAATATAAAACGGATTTTGTGTCCAAGTATCGATCCCACGAGGAAAAACATACACAGTAGGTATATACATTCATGTATTCTGTTTATAGTTATCTAAAAGAGGATTTTTAGTGTGAACTCTACATCAAATCATAAACACATAGGAGTATCTTCTATGTAAATTATATTCTATTAAGAATGATTTGAATTACTTAGAATTTTCTTTATACTAATCTCATAAATCATCTAATATTACTCTTGATCGAAATACATTGATAAATGCCATTCTTTGTTTATTACAATGGTTTTTACATTAGATTAAGTATGTTTAACCTAACCCAATTCATGCATAAATCAAACATGTAATATCCTATGTCTTTTGTTTATTACAACATATAACATTACAAGTCCTTTTCATGTATTTAAATATACATGCTTAATATGAATGTTATTCTCTTCAAACAAGATTAAAACTCATTCTAATTCTATATGCACTTGGTGATGTTTAACTCAATATGCATATCTAGTATTTAAGCCAAGAATTAAACAAAGAATCATCAAGTAATAATCAAACAATTCCATCTTATTCATAAGGATAATACATTTAGAAATTAGCATACGTAATGATGAACTCTTGTGACAAAAACTCTAACATTCAATATATATAATGGTTGTCAACATTATAGAAATTCCCCAATGGGAGTTTGTCATCACTCCGGGGAATTTTGTGCAAGTAAATGATTAAATACAGAGAGTATGTTTAACTCTTATCCAAAATAGAAAACAGAAAACAATAAAAAATACCATGGGAAGGAATGCAACTCTTACGGAGTTGTATACCTTTCCCACACAAGAAGGATGCTTCTTCTAAATGGAAGGGCTTCTTCTTACTCCTT
>CAOJCR010496745.1:0-11735 GCA_948330485.1 Euphorbia neoarborescens | reverse complement strand
GATGCCTACGCCTTTCTTTCAATTCAAAATCCCCTTTTCTGTTAATTGCTCTTTCTTTTCTCTCACTTTTTATTTTCTCATTAAACTCAAGTGGGTCCACAAAATTATTTTATTATATTTATTAAATTTTTTATCAAATTTGGACCAAAAACGATCATCTCTTCTCTTGTTTGTGAACAAAATTTAGATGGGTCCCACGTGTGTGTGTATGTGTGTGTTTTTGTTAGCTAACATATTTTTTTTTAGTTTATTAATATTATTATTGTCATTATTATTAAAAACAAAGATTTAACAAAATAAAAAAAACATATAAAATACAAACAACATATATAAGAATAAAACACATAATATAGACCGACAGAACACATAATACAGACATACAAAAGACAGAAATAGTTTGGCCTGACCTAACAATGACGGACAATTTTATCATAAAACAAACAACATTGAAACAGTATGAACTGTTGAAAAATATTTTTGATTTTCAAAAATTGAATATGAAATAAAAACACATCTTTTGAGCTTCTTAATCGGAAAATCACAGCTTAGGCTGACAAATGTCAAATCATCATAGACTCGGGAAAAATCCCGTGCTCACACGTATGTGCCATTACAGTAACTTTCTTCAAAGCAAACACTTGCATATTACTTATATGTACATATCGCACATATCATCCGAATGTTATTACACTAACAATCTTTATGCAGCCATACATTGCTTTTGCATGCCATATTATATTCTTCACGAGCATTTTGGATGATGCATCAATGTTTTACACCTCACTTCACGCATGTAGACATATAGGTTCAAACTTCTTCCGAGGAATGCGTTCCTTAACCTTATTGATTTTAATGTCAGAAGATCACAACAAAATGGTAAGAAAGCCTGTAGCTAAGATGGCTAAAGGTGATGAGGTATCCCCTAGGGGGATGAAGGGGTGGAAGATCAAGTATAAGAATCAGCCTATGAGCAGCTTGACGAATCTGTGAGAGATATGGTGACCAATGAAATGGCTAATTTTTTAAGTTCATATTGTTTCGAAGAATTGATAGGACTTCAGATAGCTCAAGCATTGGCTCAACAAGTACAAGCATCGACATCAGAGCCTATTATGAGCACGGGATTTTTCCCCTAAAGTAGTGATGAAATCGATCTCTATCGGTACCTTTTTAGGCTTTTGTGTATGTGTGTATGGGCCGATAACACTGATGTTGTCACAATCAAGACCCAAATCAAGTGTTTATCAAGCATTTTGGTGACCAGAGTCGAACAATATTAGTTTGTATCTAAACCCGATCGAACCGAAACCTAATCGAAGCCTAACCCACACTCTATCTCTTAAACACTACCCAAAACAATCTAAACCAACCCATACTTAAACCCATAACCAAACCAAACCCATAAAACCAAAACCCAGCCTCTCAAAACTGTAAGTAGATAAGTAGAAGACAAAAGAAAATCAAAGATAAGGGAGGATCATATTTTGCCATAAGTGGGTTGGATCCCTTAATAGACAAAGAAAAAATGAGGATTTTGATCTTAACCAAAAATAGAGAGACAAATTTGATCTTTGACTAAAAGGGGGAGGAGGACGTAGACCAATGGGGGGAGGGAGAACTCATTTTGAAAAAAAACATTCTTAAGGAAGGATTTTTATTCGATAGCAATTTTCTCTCAACTTTCAACTCTTAACTCCAAGCTCTCCAATTCTAAAACACTTCTAGGACTCCTCTGTGAGAATCTCTTCCTCTCTTCCAACTTGCTACTAACACACACCCACTGTTACTCTTCCCCACAAAAAACACACATTTTTCCCTTTCTTTTCTCTTTTCAAAATTCTCTGCTCTATTCCACAGTCAACAGAGCACATCTAAACTCACCCCAAACCACTCTCAAAATTCCAAGAGATCTTTCTAATAGGAGATTTAACCCATAAATACTCCTATTCTTAAAGTTTTAGTGATCAAACTTGGTTCTTTTGGCTAAGACAAACATTTGTTCGGGGCTTGTTCGTGATAAACCATCCAAAGCAACTCGATTTTCTCAGTCCATACACACGTAAAGCACGCTTAAAGGGTAACTATTTCGGAGCTCAAACATCATATCTCATGTTTGTTTGCTGTATGTGTATGTTTACTCTGTTCTCAAACTCTAAAACATGTTCAGAAATACTCATACTCTATTTTTGCTAGTTACTGCAACTTTTATCAAAAATGATTTTTAATGTATAAAAATTCTTTCCTTTTATGTTTTCTTGTGTTTTTCTGGCTTGATATTAGACATTAAAATCAGTTAATTCATATCTGATTTTATTTTTTTTTTAAATAGAGCAGTGCTCGTTTGAGCTCTAGCTCGTCGAGCTGGCCTCCATCTCGACGAGCTGGAGTGCCCAACAAGCACAAATGTGCTCGTTGGGCACATGTCCATCTCATCGATCTGGACACCAGCTTGACTAGCTAGACATGCTCGACGAGCACACCAGTGCTCGAAGAGCACCCCCTACCCATTTTTCGACCCTTTTTAATTTTTTTATAGTTTCGAGTATTTTTATTTTTTAAAAATTTAAAAATTTCGTTTTATTCCTTTTCATGTCAAAAATAAATATTTTTATCACGTTTAATTTTCGATATGTATTTATTTATTTGCCACACTTTATTTATTTAAATTAGTGTGTCGACTTATTTTCCACACTTTATATTCAAGCTATTATGCCTCCATGTTGTGTCAATAAAATAGACACGTGTTTATTTATATCTGAGACTTAGATTTAAATTTTGTATATATATATTCGTCTGTATTTAGAGACCCGGCTAATGTCGACCTAGGGCCGCTAAAACAAACTAACGAAGGGAATTATTTTCCGAATTTCAAACCAACAAAATTTGCATGTCTCCGAACTCAAACTTAGCCAAATATTTTCTAAAATAAATCATCACCGAACCTTTTCGTAATTGAGCCAAAATTATTTTTGGACCGTTACGAGACAATCCTTCAGCCCAAATGCTTGATTTAATAAGTCGCTTTTGATCAAACGTCCCCCTCTCTTACATGACCCCAAGCTATTGATCTGCCTATTCTCTTTTGTGTCCATTTCAAGCATGATGGGTGCTAAGTGCTAAATTAATGTTCTGTTTATGCATGTTTAGAGTAAATTTTTGCATGATGTATTCCCCCATTCCCCATTTGATTTTGGATGTAATTCCCCTTAGCTAGGTTATGTGATTCGATTGGGTTGTACTTAATTATTTATCTTTTCGTACTTTACCTTACCGCTTTTTTCTTGCACGTTCGCCGTAATAATTCCAACTTAAAATCAATCTTATGCCCTTTTTTGGCAAATAAAAATGTTTCATTTTAAAGTGTTGTTGATTTTAAAAAGTCTTTCGAAAAGGGATAAGTAAAAGCCTTGTCCGAACCCGATCTCTGGATCATAGTTTTGGATTCGAGCCTAGGATCCGAATAATACCATGAATTAATTCCCGGTAGATCTTAGAACCGGGTGGCGACTCCAAATATTGGTTTTTAGAAATTCGAGTTAGAATTTCTTTTTGAAATTTGCTTTTCTTTCAAAGTTAGAATTTCTTTCAAAATTCTCTTCCCTTTTAAAACTTGATTTCTTTTAAAAATCAATTTCTCTTTGAGAATTTTGATTTTTTTTAAAAGTTCTTTCATTTCTTTTAAAGTTTATCCCCTCCGCATTTTCGAGAGCGTCAAACCGCTCGTGATGAAAGTGTGCCCTTTTTTTATACAAACCTTTTTACCTATTTTATCTTCAAACGTTTGAGAGTGCCAAGCCGCTCGCGTCGAAAGTTATTTGTTCAAAAGAAAACTATTTATTTTATTTTTTTAAGAAAAAGGTCACCCGTTCACAGTGGCGACTCTTCTGGTGATTTTCTTCTCAAACTTTTTACAAAAGTTCTCAAACTTAAAATTGTTTTGAAAAGAAATTTTTGACAAGCCTTTGAAAGACTTTTTCGAAAGACTTATGAATATCGACAACATTTTAAATGAAGTTTTTTATTTGCATTCAAGAGTTTCTTTTCACGCATTATGCATTGTCAGTAGATTGTATTGCCCCAATTAGAACCTGCATACCTACCCCGACTTTCTCAAGAAAGTGTCACTTGTGTTCCTCTTCAGTTCCAAGGGCATCTATTGAATTGCCATCGATAGCCTTGTACCTTAATCTATCTCGTTCGAACCTATTTGGGAAGAGATAGATGGTATATTTTGCTATGGGACCCTCCTTTGTAATCTAAACTTTGACTTCCTGCATATGGAAAGCCATAGAAATTTACCTTAGGTTTTTCCAAAACGAAAAATAAAATGGATGTAGTTTCGACCCTTGTCATCCCCTATTGATGACAAGGAGAACCTCCTAGGAATGGTTAGAGACTTTATACCACGTGGAGATATAAGGTTGGGAATTTTCGTTTTGTTTATTTCTTGTTTACTTTTCTTTGTGTTGTGTGTTCTGACCACATGCATTTAAAATTAATCATCTCATGTGCATATTGTATGCCACGCTAACATACGTTTGAATGCAGCCACTTTCATCTTTTTGTCCGCGTCTCGCGACATAGAGTCATGTCTATAACATCACGGACATACCTCATGATCAAGTATTTAGCATCATCACTAGGGGCTACCCAAATCGGGTGCCATGTCATCATACCCCCACACCTTCATGACATGCTATATAAGTGCCCTACCATACGTAAATGTCGCATCACCAACAGTGTCACGAGCTTTACGCCCTTAATTTTTACGCAACCTCATGCATAACAAACAAATGCCTTGCTACGTATAATTTAAGATGCTATCTTATGCCTTGTAATCGTGTAATGCCATGACCACACATGATGCCTTGCCATGTATGATTTAAGATGCTATCTTATGCCTTGTAAACGTGTTATGCCATGACCACGCATGATGGCTTGCCATGCATGATTTAAGATGCTATCTTATGCCATGTAAACGTGGTATGCCATGATAATGCATGATACTATGCCATGCATCACACGATTATCACGCCATATGATGTTATGCCTCACCATATGTTGCTTCGACTTGTAGTTTTGACAATAAGTTTTCCTTTCCCCGTTCTTTTAGTGCCTAGACAAAGATTCATGGCTCCCTTTGGACAAGAACTCCGCAACAAGCTGTGGGATTCTGATTGGAACCGACTCAACACATTTGGATTACGGGATGATAACTTATGTTGTAACCTTTGGCTTTTACCCAAACTGTTAAGAGATAGCATCGTCGTTTGGGACCCTATAGATCACTTTTTTAGAGTTGGCAATGTGGAGCTTGGTCTAATGTTTGAGGAGTTCAGCGCCCTCATTGGCGTCGACAGTTGCTAAGGGATACCAGTGCAACGGTGATAGAACCCAAAGAAAAGTATCAAGCTTGGCTCGAAGGGATCAAGGCCTTGCTAACCATTAAAGAAAGAGTCACCTTCACTTCTAATTTCGAGAAATGAACTTCATATCCTCAACTGATGTTTCTTTCTTTTATGATATGACTTTAATCTAGGATGCTCGATCTTGAATATGTTTATGAAAGTATAATATTTGTAAGACTTCTGTGTTTGCGTGAATGAAGCAATTTTTACATTATGTTCTGTCGCCATTGATATTATTTAACCAAATGCTATGCCACGTGCAAAATGCCATTTTATTTACTCAAATGCCACAATGTCCTTCGAATGCCATAACATTCCATCACGCCACTTTTGGATATTTATTATCCCTTTATAATTTTGGCTAGACGTCATGCCCTAATAGCTAGACATCACGCCACTCTTGGATACACATTATCCCTTTATCCCTTTGGCTAGACATCACGCCCTAAAGGCTAGATATCATGCCACTTTTGGATATTTATTATCCCTTTATCACTTTGGATGCACATCACGCCCTAACGGCTAGGCATCATGCTGCTTTTGGATATTTATTATCCCTTTATCACTTTGGCTAGACATCACGCCCTAATGGCTAGACATCATGCTACTCTTGGATATACATTATCCCTTTATCCCTTTAGCTAGACATCACACCCTAACGGCTAGAGATCACGCCACTTTTGGATATTTATTATCCCTTCATCACTTTGGCTAAACATCACGCCCTAACGACTAGACACCATGCTACTCTTGGATATACATTATCCCTTTCTCACTTTGGTTAGACATCACGCCCTAACGGCTATAAATCACGCCACCTTTGGATATATACTATCCCTTTATCACTTCGGCTAGACATCACGCCCTAACGGCTAGACGCCATACCACCCTTAGACAGATATCTTTCCATTACATTTTTGGCTAGACATTACACCGCCTTGGGTAAACATCTTCCCACTCTAAGTAGGAGTCAGTAACTTCGTAAACGGATCACAAAACACTAATTAGATCTCATAAAATGTCGCTCTCTCGTATGTACCATAACTTATCCTTTGTATATGCGTCCTGCATCTCACATCTATGATCATGTCATTTACATAGAAGTCTGGGCTCAACCTCGATAAGAGGAATCTATATTTAACGGTCATTTATTTTGAATTTAGAATCTTCTAAGAAAGAACGTGTCTCTGGGATCTGAATCTAGTGGATGAATAAGAGGATATGGCTAGCAATGCCAACTTTGTTGGGCCGCTAAATGGAAACTAGAATCAGGGTCAGGCCGGTAGTCTGGACCAGGCAGAGAACAAAGCTATATCAGCTAGGGAGATGGCAGACTTTATGAATTCAGATAAATTTACAGAGGTCATTTCCAGGCATGTAGCCATTGCTATGTAGCTTAGGTTCCATTTGCTCCAACGCAAGCTCCAGCACCAGCTCCGACACAAACCCATACAAATGAGGAAGGAAATAGTAGGGGATAGAGGCCTGGAAAGGCAGTAAAGGTTGAGAATGATGAACACAGCCCAACTATAAGGATTGCATCTAGCTTGTAAGAAAAGGTTGCTGAGCAACTGAGGAAGGAGAATGAAAGAATGGAGAGTTTCATGACTGTTGTGATGAAGAAGTTGGAAAAGGAGAAATCCCCCAGTGCTGAGGTAGAAGACTTTACATCTTGTGAACCAGATAGTAACAGTGCTTTCATTGGCTAGCCTATCTTTGAATCGAATTGCACGCCTCTTTCCAACCACTCTGGAGGGAGGCACTGTCAATTGGTATAATGCTCTGTCAGCCCATATCAGAACAGACTGGAAGAGTTTAGCTACTGAGTTCGTGGAGTTCTACGCCTATAATGTAGAGAAGAAAACTATGTTGGAAGACTTGGAAGCTGTGAGACAGAAGTCGAGTGAGGGCTTCGAGAGCTATTACCAGAGGTGGTGGGATACCTTAAACAACATGACTATGAAGTCGCAAAAAGTAGAGCTGACTGTTAAGCTCATTGATGGCAGTCTCGAGACCTATAAGAAAGAGATGAAGTATCTCACCTTCAACAGTTATATGGATGTTCTCACTATGGCTAAGAAGGTCGAGAGATATGAGATCATTCCCAAGTCACAGTCATCTGGATTTAAGAAAACATTCACCCCCACCACCAAGGGAGGAAGCTCTAGTGGGATGACACCTATAGTAACACTGGATCTGGAAGGTTTAATCAAGCTCAGCCAACCATTCAAGCGGTCAACATCTTGGCTACATCTATTGAACAGCCAGCCCAGCAACAGCAGAAAAGAGTGAATCTGTGGACTGTACCTTTGATCAAGTTGTTTGCCAGGAATGCAGGCATGTTACAAAATCTAAAGACCTTTGTTCCTCCGGATGAATCTGATAAAGACAACTTTTGCCAGTTTCATATGATAGTAAACTGTGTTGCTTTATGCAATGCAATCTCTAAGTTGATAATGGAAAGGCATATTGAAGAACCGCCTCTGGCACAACCAAGCACACAAGTAAACCCTCTGCCAAGATTTGATGGAAGGATCAATATGGTACAGTCAGGTTTTCCTAGCAACTACGTGTTTGAGCATATTCTAAAGGCTAATCCAAAAGTGAGATCACTGATAGTGGAACAGAACACTGAGGCATTGAACCCAAGGCAAGTGGGTGCAGTGGGTAAAGGGAAATAGGTTGCCAAAGATCCTCTGAAATGGAAGGACCTAGATTCTGATGATGAGTTTGAAAAGTCTCCCCGATATCCAATTTTCGTACAAGAAGGGGCGCCTAGCAAGATCAACGAGTGGCCCGTCAAAACCGTGACATACAGTAGAAGGGTAGTTCAGCTAGAAACATACAACCCAAGGGGCCCATCTTCTCAGCCCCTGGAAATAGCCATCCTACTCAAGTTATACCTCCAGACGGACGTGATAAAGTGATTGATCAGATTCAGAAAACACTTGCCAAGGTAAGTATTTGGTAGCTACTGATGGAGAGCACTAGACACCATCAAGCCCTTATAAAGAAACTGTTGGAAGTTGATGCCTCTAGCGTTTCCTCCCTAGAAGATCTATGTGCTCTTATTAGTAGGAGCAAAGGCGCTGGAACGGAAGAAGAGGGGCACACTATACTGGTCATTCATTTTAGCGATGCCGATTTACCGAAAGATGTTAACAAGCATAACCATGCTTTATTCTTGACTACGCGGATCTTAGCTAGAGAAATGCCTAGTATCATGGTGGATGATGGCTCCACTTTGAACATCTATCTTGTGCAAATTCTGCCATATATATGTCTTACAGAGGAAGCTCTGAAAAGGACCCAAACCATCATTCGCGCTTATGACAATAGCAAAAGGGCAGTGATTGGCACTTTTGAAACTGAGGTTGAAGTGGAAGAAGTAAAGTCCTTGGTAGAATTCACCGTGATCGACATCCCTTTTACTTTTTCTCTGCTCCTAGGGAGACCGTGGCAGCATAATCTCAAGGCGATCCCTTCTAGTGTTCATAAAAAAGTGAAGGTCTCCCTCAATGGAAGAGTTATTACACTCAGCTCTGAACGGTCGACCATGATAGTCGTAATAGGTGAAATGAATGTCCCAACCTATGGGTTTTAAGTAGCCAAGATCAGTGCGACGGGGAAAGGAAAAGTTGATGATCTCTCCTTGTAGTACAAGTGGTTGAGCGAATACATGGCCAAGTTTGAGTTTGTTGCAGGAAAGGGTTTAGGCAAGAATCAATAACCACGACCAGCAAACGGTAAAGGAATTGGTTATGTCGGGGATAGGAAAAGACATCAGTGGAAGAGAGTACCTCATCCTATGCATGCACCCATCTAAATGATAGAAACTGTGTACCGAGGATTGCATGAGCCAGTTCCCTTTTATGGTACCATGTATCCAGGTTTTGAGATCTTTAAAGACGTGGTGAACTTCAGTGAGTATGCCAGCGGATACAAGGAAGTGAATCTACTGGAAGCCAAATAGGAACAGAGAGTGTCAGTTGACAGGTCTACGGCACAGATGGAAGGAATTGGGTTTGTCGATGAGGAAGTCAACAAGGCAATGGAACAACTGAAAAAGCTGATGATAGAGAGTTTCGGGGGAAAACAGGAGAAGCTAATTGGTGTGATTAAGGATAAAGCCCTAGAGCTCGTGAACATGCTCAAGGAGATAAACCTGGACACCAACAATGAAGATACTATTGAGAAAGATGTTTTAGTTGAAGACCTCCCGCCTGTGGGAGATGACTTTATCTATGATGTATCTTCTATTTTCAATGTGAATAACTCGGCTTTTAAGGCTGCTAATGCAATAAAGAACTCTTTCACTTACTTATATGACTTGTTTTCTGATGGTTCTATGCATTCATTCAAGCATTCATTTAATGTTTTCAGTATTCATGATGCATCATTGCATGAAATAAATCCCGGAACTTTAAATCAGCCAAAAATGGTACAGTTGTCATCTGATTTATTACTTGAAGAAAAGAGAGAGTTAGAGGAAATTTTGAAAAAACATGTTCAAGAGTTCGCTTGGTCCTACGAAGATATGCTAGGAGTAGATACAGGAATAGCTCAACATAAGATTCCGACAGATCCCAAGTTCACTCTAGTTAACCAGAAGCTCCGCCGCCTCAGACTAGAATAGGCAGAAAAGGTGAAAGAAGAGGTTCAGAAATAGTGGTATGCCATATTCCTCGACATGGTTACATATCCGATATGGTTGGCCAATATTGTTCCTGTGGTGAAGAAGGATGGCAGAGTCAAGGTTTGTGTTGATTATAGAGATATTAATAAGGCTTCCCCAAAAGATAATTTCCTGCTGCCGCACATTGATGTTTTGGTCGAGAGCGCAACAAGGTCAGCGATGTACTATTTCATGGATGGCTTCTCAGGCTACAATGAGATTCTGATGTATGATAAGGATAAGGAAAAGATGACCTTCATCACAGAGTGGGAACTTTCTATTACAGGGTTATGCCTTTCAACCTAAAGATATTGGGGCCACTTATCAGAGAGCAGTCACGACTCTATTGCACGATATGATCCACAAAGAAGTAGAGGTGTATGTCGATTATATATTGGTAAGGTCCGGCATGCGAGCCTAGCATACTGAGATCTTCGATCAGTTCATAACAAGAATTGAAAAATATAATCTCTATTTGAATCTGAAGAAGTGTGTGTTTGGGGCTACATCCAGTAAGTTACTGGGGCATGTAGTGAGCCAACAAGGTATTGAAATGGACCCCAACAAAATCAAAGCCATACAAGATATGCCTGCTCCTAAAACCAAAAAAGAAGTCAGATCCTTTCTGAGATCTCTGCAGTACGTGAACCGCTTCATAGCCCGATTAATCACTGTCTGTGAACCCATCTTCAAACTCCTTCAAAAAAACCAGCCAGTAGAGTGGACACCTAATTGCCAAATAGCCTTTGAGAAAATCAAAGCCTACCTTTCGAACCAACCTGTTCTTCAACCTCCTAAATCTAGAAAACCATTGACCCTTTACCTAGCCATCGAAGAAAACTCGGTAGGGGCAATATTGGCCCAAGAAGATGACAGTCGACATGAGTTCCCGATCTATTATCTCATTAAAAACCTTCAAGACTATGAATGTCGATACAACCTTGTTGAGAAGACTTGTACGGCCATGGTCTGGTTGACGAAGAAGCTTCGACACTACTTCTAGTTATACCAGATTATTGCCGTAGCTAAGATAGACCCAATAAAGTATCTCGTGGATGCCCCAGCATTGGCGGGAAAGCTCTTAAGGTAGCTATTGCTCTTATCAGAATTTGATGTGGTCTATGTTACTAAGAAGGTCATTAAAGGGAGAGCAGTGGCAGAATTCTTAGCTCACCAACCCATCGAGTCCGACTATATGGAGAATCTGGATTTCCCTAATGAACAGTTAGCAGTGGTTACAGTTGAGCCCAACCAGTAGGTTATGCATTTTGATAGAGCTGTTGACAAGCGTGGAATAGGTTTGGGAGTTGTTATTATTATGCTTGAGAAAGAAGTGATTCCCCTCTCCAAATGCTTAGAGTTTCCAGTCACTAATAACGGGGCAGAATATGAAGCGTGCTTGTTTGGACTAGATGTACTGATCACTTTAAAGGCCATAGATGTCATTATCATTGGGGATTCAATGTTAGTCATTCAATAAATTTGTGGAGAATGGGATATAAGAAAAGAGTCGCTCCGCCCATACACTGAAATCACATCAGAAAAGATCCTCAGATTTGAGTGAATTCAGGTATGTGCCGCAAGATGAGAATCAAATGGAAGATGCTTTCGCAACATTGTCCTCTATGTGGGAAGGTCCAGTCGCCAACCCA
>CAOJCR010495855.1:0-10114 GCA_948330485.1 Euphorbia neoarborescens | reverse complement strand
TAAACCATTTTTGGCGACCGGAAGAACATTAATTGATGTTCAAGAGGGAAAAATCATCCTCCAGTTGCAAAACAAAGAGGTTTCTTTTCATGTGTATAACTCTATGAAGTATCCTATGGATACCAAGGGTTGTAATTTTATTGATTCTTATGGTCCAGTACTTGATTCTTTTGATGAGGATATTTACAGGTTTGAAGGAAAAGATGATAGATAATGTCTACCGAGTGAAGAGGATACAGGCGCATCTGAAAAAGAGGAATGCTCCTGGGTAAAGAGTCAGTTTGAGGATCTCGAGCAGGATTGCAAGCCAAAGCCAAAATCCTCGCTTGAGGAAGCTCCAAAATTGGAGCTCAAATCTCTTCCCCCTAACCTTAAATATGTTTTTCTTCAGCCGCCTAGTGATTTACCTGTGGTAATATCTTCTCTTTTGACAGTTGTGCAGGTGGAGCGGCTCATCGAGGTTCTGAAGAAGCATAGGGGAGCATTTGGGTGGTCCATTCACCACATAAACGGAATCAGCCCAAGTTTCTGCACTTATCGGATTTTCTTAGAGGAAGTAGTCAAACCGTGTACGCAATCACAACGGAGGTTGAATCCAAATATGAAAGAAGTCGTGTGGGCTAAGGTAATTAAGTTGCTGGATGCATGTATGATTTACCGTATTTTAGACTGTTCGTGGGTAACCCTGGTATATTGTGTACCAAAGAAAGGGGGCACCACGGTGGTGGAAACGAGGCGGGTGAACTTATTCCCACTCGTGCGATCACTGGGTGGTGTATGTACATCAATTATCGTAAATTAAATGATGCCACCTGGAAAGACCACTTTCCCTTACCATTTATTAATCATGTTTTGGAGAGGATGGCAGGTCATGAGTATTTTAATACGCTCGATGGCTTGTCCGGCTATATGCAAATTTTGATGGATCCTACGGATCAGGAGAAAACCACCTTTACTTGCCCTTACGGGACACTTGCAAATAGGTAGATGCCATTTGGCTTGTGTAATGTGCCTGCCACCTTTCAACGGTGTATGATTTCTATTTTCAATGATATGATCGAATAGTTCATGGAAGTTTTTATGGATGATTTTTCCATTCTAGGATCAACTTTTGATGCATGTCTAGGAAACATTGATAAAGTCCTACAACGATGTGAGGAAACGAATTTGGCACATAGTTGGGAGAATAATCAATTCATGGTCAAGAACTCTATTGTTTTAGGGCATAAGGTTTCGGGAAAAGGGCTAGAAGTGGATCCGGCTAGGGTCGAAGTGATCGAAATATTGCCTCCCCCTAGTTCGGTAAAGTTAGTCAGGAGTTTCTTGGGTCATGTGGGATTTTACCGTATGTTTATTAAAAACTTTTTGAAAATTACTAAGCACTGACCAAGCTTTTACTGAAGGACGCTGTTTTTAATTTTGATAATGATTGTTTACTTGCATTTGATATGCTTAAGTAGAAATTAATTGAAGCACCCATTTTAGTGAGTCCTGACTGGTCCCTTTCTTTTGAGTTGATGTGTGATGCCAGTGATACTGCTGTAGGAGTGTGTCTAGGTCAGAGGGTGGATAAGATTTTCTGCCCTATTTATTATGCTAGTAAGACTCTTAATCCTTCACAAGTAAATTACACTGTAACGGAGAAAGAGCTTTTAGCAGTTGTCTTTGCCTTTGAAAAGTTTCGGTCTTATTTGGTTCTATCTAAAGTAATTATACACACTAACCACGCTACTTTGAGGTATTTGTTAACTAAGCAGGATGCGAAACCAAGGTTGTTTCAATGGATTCTCCTCCTACAAGAATTCAATATAGAGATTAAAGACAAGAAGGGAGTAGAGAACATGGTGGCTGATCATCTCTCCAGGCTTCCAACTGAATATGCTGAGGATCTTTCTGATAGGGACATTTGTGAGACCTTTCCCGATGAGCTTTTGTACGTGGTAACATCTCGACCATGGTTTGCAGATATGGCGAACTACAAAGTTGATAATACCCTTCCTGCTGAACTTTCTTATTCTTAAAGGAAAATATTTATGCATGATGCTAGATTTTACTTTTGGGATGAACCGTACATGTTTAGGGAATTGGGAGCACGGGATTTTTCCCAAGTCTATGATGAACCGGCATTCGCCGACCTGTTTGTATGCTTATGTGTTCTTTCAGATGATTCCATGAGAAGCTCCGAAATCGAATGATACGTATAAAAAGTTTCAAAGTCCGGACCGAAACTGGCCTCATTAGCCGGGCTGAGTTAAAATAATATCTTAAGCTGGGCTAATTTTTGAGTTTTAAAAATTCAAAATATTTTTATTTGAGTCAAAATTGGTGTTAAAATGGCAAAAAATAATTTCAGTCAGTCAAAATGGTCCAAAGAGGAAATAGGAGTAAAAAGGGTATTCATATTTATGTATATGTGGTCAAATAATATTGATCAGCCTTGGGCAGCCTAGCGGTAAAAATGTTGGGTGCTAACTCTCTTGACCCGTGTTCGATTCCCCTGGTTGGCAGCCTTTTTATTCCCTTACTTTTTCTAAAATAAAGCAAACTGAGTATATGCTTTTATGTACATGTGGGCGGGACAATGGGCAAGAATACACTACAGCCCAACGGCAAACCTCCTTCTTCTCTTCCTCAAGGTTGCGCATTCGACCCTCCGTTTAAGCAGCCTTTTTTTCAAGACAAAGGACACCAAAACGACATCGTTTTGGCCCATTAAAGGAAGGGCCAAAACGACGTCATTTTTAACAAGGCAAAATAAAAGAAAAAAATTAAGGATAAAATAGACAGCAGCAGTAGAGGTTCGAACTTGGGACATTGAGGGATAATATGATGGTGCCAGCCACTGGGCTGGACAAAATTATTGTCACAATCTTATGCCATTTATATATACTGATCTTCCCTTCGTTAATAAAAGAAAAAATAAAACCAGCAGATGGGAGCCTCGATACACTAGCCAACATGGCAACTAATTTAAACACAAATTAACACATTTTGCAGGCATGGCATTTCCTTTTGTGTTTTACTTTTTTCTTTCTTTCCTTCTTCTGCTGCGTGTTTCTTTTGGTCCTTACCCAAAGAACAACCGGAGAGCAGTTGAGTTTTCGACCTTGAGGCAGCTGTAATTAATTAAAGGGGAATGGCAGAGTTTTTTTTTGCAGGAAGAAAAGAGCTGTATCTTCGTTTTCTTTCTCTTTTTTCTGGATTTTGGCGAAAAGCTATGCGAAGTAGGAAATCTCAGCAGACGAAATTGACAGAAAGCAGGGATGGTTATCTGATTTTCGACGATGAAAAATCAGGGGAGTATGGGTCTGATTTCGATAGAAGGATTTTTGCAATAAAAGGGGCAGAGGACTTTCGTGTGGAGAGGGGGGCACTTGGAGTGATTGAAAAAAAAACACAGTGAGGATTGAAAAAGGGAGAAATAAATTACACAAAAAAATTGACGGAGGAAAGGATCGCCAGGAAATGAACGAAAGCCATGATCGATGGTCAGAGTCTGACGAACGAGGGTAGCTCCAGTAATTCTTAGTTTAGATTCGATAAATAAAATTTTCATTTTCAATTTACATTGCTGAAATTTTGAATCAATTGGATCGATTTCATGAGCTTCTCAAAATCTAGAAATTCACTGCTTACGGGTTCAACTCTAAGACCTAACAAGATCCTTGAACTCTATATTTCTCCCTGTTAATCGTAATTTTCCGTAACCTGTTAATAATTATGTTCTGTTGCTGACATGTTGCTGCTATTATATTGTTGATTGTCATGCGTACGTTATCAAGTTTGTTAAGTTGTTTTGGTATGTTCAAGAGGAATTGGACTTTTGCGTTTCGGATTCTTAATCTTCACTTATGGTTTTATGGTTTCTTCAGTTGACATGCTTGGTTATTAGTCTGGATTGTGTTGATTTGTGGTTTTAATTTTTTTAATTAGATTCTGCTCTTTGTGTTTATCCCTGTTATGGTGTGGGAAAACAAGCGTTTTTTTTTTTGCTTTTGTTGGCATTTACTTGCTTTATTTATGTTATGCTGCAAGCATGATTATGGCTCATATTCTGAGTTTATTTCATTAAACCAATAAATGATATCTCCTCCTTTCTATATTGAATTCATTTATTTGGATCGAGATTGGAAGCTCTCAGTGACCTATTCCGCTATGCAGATTAGTCGTACAATAAGTAGTATGTTGAATGTCAATTTTGTTGGTTGTTGTCCGGATTAATTTGTGGTTATGAATGACGTATCTGTCATAATTTTGTTAAACAAGTTTTAGCTTTAATCTTATTTAAATATTGGCTGCACCGATGTGGGGGGGGTTTTATGCCACTGAATTTATCTCTTTGTTCGAAGTTCGATTAATTTCAGGAATATTTATTTCACTGATATTTTAATTCCTCTTATGTTTCTCCAGCTTGGAAAATATCGCTTCCAGGTACGCTTTCTAAAGTGATTTCTGTCTATGTATCTATACGTGTGAATATGCTATATCTGCAACCTAATTTAATATCTTTATAGGCTTCGCCTGTATTTAGAGACCGACAAATGTCGGTTTAGGGCCGCTAACACAGTCCAACGAAGGAAATCAATTCTCGAATATTCGATTCACAAAAAATGTATGGTTCAAGATTAAAACCGAGCCAAATGTTTTACAAAATAAATATCACCATAACCCTTCCGTAAATCGAGCCAAAAATATTTTTGGGACCGTCACGGGACCTTCCCTCGATCCAAAACGCTTGATCTGACTAACCGAGTCGGATCAAGCGCCCCCTAAATAAATGATCCCGAGCTATCGTTCTCTCCCTTCTTTAACATGTCCATTTCAAGCGAGTTGATATGCTATATGTCTATTTTCCATCTTTATTTATGCATGTGTATGTATGTTTATATGGATGTGTTTCCCCTCCCCGAAAATTTTATCCCATAGGATTTATTTACCCTTCGATATGGTTGTAATAATTGTACTCTGATTCACCGCTTTCTTTTATCTGCTTATGCTTGCACGTTCAGTAAGATTAAAAGAATTAAAATCAATTTAGGAATTAATTTATCACAAATAAAAATGTTTCTTTTCAAATATTGTCGATTTTCAAAACGTTTTTCAAAAAAGGATAAGTAAAAGCATTGTCCAAACCCGATCTCTAGATCACGGTTTTGGATTCGAGACTTAGGATCCAAACAATACCGTGATAAATTTCCGGTAAAGCTTGGAACCGGGTGGCGACTCCAAAATTGTTTTCTAGAAATTCGAGTTTGAATTTCTTTTCAAATATCATCTTCCTTTTAACCTTATTTTCTTTTGACAAAACCCCAAGCATGTGTTCACGCGCACATGTAGTTTAGAAAGCCTTCCTCCGAAAGCCTCAAATCCCTATTTGGGTCCGCCTCTTAGCGCGGGGGGTACTAGGAAAGGAGAATTCCACTCGCTTAGGAATGTTCTCTTTTCCCACTTTTCGCTGAAAATCTTCCTTCTCAAAACCAATTTCTTTGACTTGATTTTCCTTTTAACTTTCACTTTTCATAGCTTGTTAACCTTATTCAATTTCAAATTGTTCGCTCTGATCTTTGACTTTGACTCTATTAAAACAAAATTTTCAAAACCTAAAAAAAAAGGTCATCGCACTCACAGGTATGTACTGACAATATTATTAGGCGTTGCGTGTCTGAAAATGAGGTTGCGTCTATAACTCATATGTGTCATGATAGGGAGGCAGGTGGCCACTTTGGTTTAGAATGCACTTGTTATAAAATATTGACATGTGGTTTCTATTGGCCTAATATAAAAAAAGATGTTATTGACTACATTAAGCGGTGTGACGTGTGTCAATGGGTAGGGAACATATCCCAAAAGAATGAAATGCCCTAGCAAGGGATTCTAGTTTGTAAACTCTTTTATGTATGGGGTATAGACTTCATGGGACCTTTCCCGATGTTGTATGGACACTAATATATTCCTCTCGCAGTCGATTATGTCTCTAAATGGGCGGAGGCCATAGCATCACCAACTAATGATGCAAAAGTGGTGCTAAAGTTCTTAAAAAAGAACATATTTACTCGATTTGGAATCCCTCAAGCTATCATAAGTGACGGGGGATTCCATTTTTTGCAACAAGCCATTTGAAGCACTTTTGTATCGTTATGGGGTGACCTATAAAGTAGCCATACCTTACCATCCACAGATAAGTGTCCAAGTGGAGGTGAGTAACTGAGAACTAAATGTATATTGGAGAAAACAGTAGGGTTAGCTTGGAAGAACTGGAGTCTGAAGTTAGATGATGCCCTGTGGGCCTATAGAACAACGTTTAAAATGCCAGTTGGTATGTCTCCTTATCGTTTGGTTTTTGGAAAAGCCTGTCACCTACCCGTTGAACTTGAACATAGGGCTTACTAGGCCCTACAGTACCTTAACTTTGATATGCAGGCAGCAGGGCAAAAGAAGGGTAAACAGTTGCTCGATTTGGATGAATTCTGACTTTCTGCATACGAGAATGCCAAACTTTATAAAGAATGGGCACAAAGATGGCATGATCAGAAGCTTGAAGACAAGAGTTTTCATCCTGGTGATCAAGTGCTTTTGTACAATTCGAGGTTGAAACTGTTTCTGGGTAAGCTCAAGAGCCGATTGACGGGCCCGTTCGAGATAGTACAAACATATCCATCTAGGATGGTGGTAATCGATACCCCAAATGGGTAGCTAAAGGTTAATGGACACCGTTTAAATATGTACTATTAAGGGATTGGTCAGGAAGAGGAACAAGATGTGTTCCTATTGGAAGACAAATAACATGCACCGCTGAGAAAGTCGAGTTGTTTCGACTATAAACATAGCAATTTCCTTATACATTAAGATCGGTATTTATTTTTGGTTTTTGTTTGTTCTTGTTTTCGTGTGTTTTCTATGAATCTTCAGGAAAAAAGCCTCTGTGATCCATCTGGTGTAAGGAAATATTAAGTGGGGAGTTAAGGGCGTCAACCAGGCATGATTTCGTTACAAAGGGAAAAGAAATCGGGTTCTCAAAAAAATTCCACCTGTCAAGTCATGACACCTAGGTGTCACGGCATGACAGCCCCAAAATCACAAAAAAATGAAACCCACTGGATTCGAAGGAAAATGCCCCTCACGTCGTGACACTTTGGCTACGCGTTGTGACAGACATAAATTATTTCAAAGAACAGACGGGCCTGAAACTTGCAAAATACCGCCTGTCACGTTGTTACACCTTGACGGTACGTCATGACAGGCAAACTTCTGAATCGTTGGGAAATACAGCTGTCACGACATAACACTTAAATTGTCACGATGTGACACGAATAGAATTTAAAAATCCTGCGTTCAAACCAATTAAAAATCCCACGATTCTCTCATTCCATCTTTCCCTAATTTGAAATTGCTAAACCTTAAACCCTCTTCTTCTTCTTCTTCTCCTTCGACCTCTTTTCCCCCTAGAACTCCTTCTTTTCTTCTTTTCTTCAGACAAATCGACATGCCATGATCAAAGAAGCATGCCTGAAAGAACACCAGTGGTCTCATACCTCAAGAGTAGTCCGCTTCCGCTGATCCCGGCTCTGTCCTGACGTAAATTTTGGTCCGTCTTCACTGCCTTTTTCCTCTCTATTCTAAAAAGGAAGGAACCAGGTACACTGCTCTCTCCTTACTTAAGATTTTAACCTTCAAATTGCTTCGATTTCATGTTAGTGGTGAGTCTAGGGTTAGAGATGAGGTTCAACAGAAGATTACTCTACTTGGGTGGAGAACATTTTATTATGACCCAAACTTAGTGTTTAGGGAATTAGTTCTTGAGTTTTACACTACCTTGCGATCTACTGTCGATGATGTGACCTTAGAGAAGTCCATTCACTTCTGTTTGGGTGGCCTCGAGAACACGTTAACCCCCGCTTCTATGAAGCAAATTATAGGGATGTCGAGAGGTACGTATACGTGGCCCGAGGGCAAGGATGCCCGCTCTATTTGGGCTATAATTGGCACGGGGACCTATGATGATCACAGTTTGAAATCCTCTTGCTTAAATATTCACTCTCTTTACCTTTTGCACAAAATGATTAGTCATAATTTTAGTGGGAAATTAGAAGCAAATAAGGTAAATGAGGGCGAATTGTTGATTCTTGAGCGGATTATGGAAGGGAAAAAACTTGATATGGGCTCTTATTTGGTGGATGTGTTTCACCAAATAGCCCGTAAGCACACACTACGATATCTAGGGCTCGGGCACTTCATTATTAGGTTTGCCCATCACCTTGTTGGGCCCGACTCCACTGCGTACATGACCCCTATCGGACCAGAATATATCCGATTAGCGGGATTTTAGAGGACCTCTTCTATGCCCACTGAACCTAGCCGGACGGCACTGGGTAGGGGTGTGCATTCGGTTCAAACTGAATCGAACCGAACCGAATCGAATTAATCAAATACCGAATTATAAAAAAATTATCAACCGAATTGAACCAAATAACAAACCTAACTGAACCGAATTCGGTTAAATACCGAAATAACCAAAATAACAACTATTTTACACCAAATTAAATAAATAACATCTATTTAACAAATAATACATATTTATAAAACTTAATCTAAATTAAAATAAACCACTCAACATTAAACATAAATTAAAAATATAAATATTAATTTAAATACTTTAATTCAATTACCATAATTCATATCTATATATGGAGAATAAAATAATACGTAAATATTAATATATATATATATAATTCGGTTCGGTTCGGTTATTAAAATTTTTTATATAACCGAACCGAACAAAAAAATTGAAATTTAAAAAATAAAACGGAACCGAATTATATTTTAAATTAACCAAACCAAATAGTATAATTCAGTTTAGCTCAGTTCGAAAACCGAATTTTTGAACCGTTTGCACACCCCTAGCACTGGGTAAGCATCCAATATTGGACGATGACCCTACAGATGTTGATTTTGTGGCACCTGAGGATGAGGAAGAGGCTCCGAGGAGGAATCACATAATCTCTCCGCTTTTGAGCAGAGGATGGAGGCCCTTTTTGACATATAGTAGGACCCGATGAATCGCCTAGCGGTTCAACAGCTAGAAAGGCAATAAGAATGGGTCACCTAGAAACAGCAGGATGCTAAATGGACGAAGCAAGATGCGGAGTGGAAAGCCGAGATGAGAGCTTATATGGAGCATGTGCGGAGCGGCGGCTCGGGACCTTCTGGACAGCAGTGAGGTACCCTATTTTTCTGCTCCCGCACTTGAATCCCTTACTTCCCTTGCACTTTTGGGAGTAAGTGCGATCTTAAGTGGGGGGTGGAATAGGGTCATTCTTTTCTTATTTCTCTTTGTTTGGTTTTGTTTGTGATGTATGTGATGCTTTGCATTGGCATGTGTATATACTTGTGTGCATGATGATGTTTGATTTGTTGTCAATATTGCCATAAGTTGTGGGATATGGTTAAGCTACCCCCCGAAGCTAGACTTTTGTGCTTTGATTCGGAGTAAACAAAAGGAAAATTTTGAATTTCAATACGAATGATTAGTCTATTTGTGCCAGTGAGTTAACCCTTCAGTTGTATGTTGTATGTTTGATCGGAAGTATGATATTACATATAGTGGTTTGACAGTCGGAGCACATTTTTATGCTTTCACCTGTAATAGTGGCTAGGAACAACGGTTGGATCAAATAATCACTACCTTTTTATATATATTTGTTGAGTGACCACCAAGTTTTGATCTTATAAAGGCTATTTCACATCGGTCTTCATTCTTTCGGTGAGATAATCTGTACATATGCACTATACCATGGAACTTAACACTTATCTTGCACTTGGCATGTATGGAGCTTAGTATGTAGAGACCCTTAGATTTAACCTCACTCTCATACACCTCACACGTTTTCTTTGTACATTTATCCATTTTTGCACCCTTACATGCTAACTTACCCATAGAACACCCACATTTGATCTTGAGCCTGTTCTTTCTTTGTCACATTACAAGGCGATAGCCTTAAAGGTACAAGTCCAACCCTTCACTGTATATTATCCATTTGACCCGACCTCCCCTCAACCCTAAAGATCAAATTTGGTTTATGCATTCCAATCTTATATTTGTGGGTATGTTTCTTAA
>CAOJCR010495024.1:10000-50250 GCA_948330485.1 Euphorbia neoarborescens | reverse complement strand
CGTGAAAGACTGGGATTATTGGACTTATTAGGAAGCCAAGGGATCTGTGCCAGAGCTATAATTCATTATGTGGGACAGAAAGTCCTTAATCATCCAATAGCATTTTTTTCAGAAGGATGAATGAAAGGGAGATTCAAGGGCGAAGTGAGAGCTATGGCAGGTATAACGGGTTCAGCGGGCTACTTTGAGTCTAATTCCCTCGTGGCCGGGTACAGCTTCAGACAGCTCACTGGCTAAATCGTATAAGAGGGCATTTCGAGGAATCACTCCTGTCGATAATAAATATTACTAGCTAGCTTGCTTCGGCTCTTACTATGAGCTTAGGTTCCATAGCTTTTTGATAGCAAGATTCTCTTAGTCAAGTCCTCCGGCTGCGCGATCGAAGGATCTATCTCCATCATATCATGTTTTTCCGTAAAGCTCCGAAGACTAGACTGGGCTGCATTGCCCTACCTTCATACCTTCGCCCCGATGTCCTGTCTTAAGCTTCCTTAAGTAGCTTGACCGGCTTAGGAAGTTGCTTTCCCGATCGACCAGTTCCTCTGGTCGAGTAAATCCCTTTCCTCTCCAACCAGTCCTCATATAAGATATATACTTCGTGCGAGCAGCTTAACGCTCCATTCACTGACTTACGTACCTCTCCCGTTGAAGAGTAAACATTGAATCTATCAATTATTATGTTAGCACTAGAAGCTATCTTTCAAGATTAGCAATAGTATAAGTGAGTAGCTCATAGGTATGGAGTACGTACGAAGTTGCTAGATATAAGCTTTAGGAACGAAGTAACTCGACTGAAAGGAGAGGTACGGAGTCACTCATATAGATATATGAGGAACGGTCTTGAGTTCTTGCTTTTTGTACGTAGTAACTCGCTTTCTGTAGTTATGAAAGGTACGTAGTTAGTTACTGTAGCGAAGCAAGAGTAACGTTGTCGCTAGAGTGAAGCTTTTGGCTGATCTACTTGTTAAGTTGTGGTTGTTATTCTTCTCGCTATCAAAGAGAATCTTGGTAGCAAATTCTACTTTCGAGTCGATTGTTTCGCCTTGGAGGGATCCAGATTTGCTTGTACGGACCGTTGGTCGGATGGCTGACTGCCTTCCTGATCTAGTGGAACGTTACATGCCTTAGTTCTCAACGATCCCCCGCTCGCACAAAACAAGGAAGAAAAGCTCCACTGCTGGTGACAGCTACTGAGACATTAGACTCAGTAACAGACAATAAAAAAAATTGAACTGGACGAGACCTTCCCCTTACAAGCTCAGATACTCACCAAGACACACGACACCGACAGCAAGTACAAGGCCTGCCTTAATATTCTACAGCAATAAAAAATCATGGATTCAAAACCAGAGAGTTGGTCCACTAGTTCACAAAATACCTCTGAAAGAAAGGACCAAAAGTATAAGCAGAAGAAATCCATGTTTAAGACTACAAATGACCAAAGACCCTAGAGGGGGACTTATCGTGCCTTTTGCCTATATCAAGCCATAGAAGAGGACTGAGTCAGTAGTTAAATGGCCCTTGTTCTGTTCCGCTAGGAGACCAAAAATGACTCCAAAGGGCAGGGTCGGCTTGAAGTGGAGCGAGACATACCATCGAATAGCAAGGGGGTAGTGACTACTTAAGTCTGGCTGAAGACCCTACTAGGACACACCTTCCTATCCTATAGCTTAGCCGATGACAATCCTGCTAGTTAGAATATGAGGAACTGCTTTGATTTGAAGGCTGGCGCTCTAACATTACCAACGCCTTCAGAAGAAAACTACTATTCCCACACCGAGTTGGTCAAGCAAAAGAATCACTCCATACACTCGCTTCTTTAAGAAGAAGGACTCCCAGGGGAAAGTCCTCTCTTTACGCCACTTTAGAAGAAGGGAAGACGCGTAGATCTAAATCAGTACACAGGGATCTGTCCTCTGATTTGCCTTACTAATTTCATTGAATTTCAACTGGAAGAATTTCATTGAATTTAGCGAATCCTGCGCATTCTAAAAAGAAAGAAATTGCTAATTTATTTCATTTACAGCGGGAAAAGGCATTAGTTCCATTAGTTCAAGGACTGCCCGCTCGGTAAGACCTTTCGAGCCGCTAAACAAATCTCTCATAGTATGAGATTGATTCAGCATTTATAGCTAATTTCATCGAAAAAAGAAGGGTTTTCGTCGAGTTTAGATAGCTTTTTTTACTAAGGAAGTTCTTAACCTAGATTTCGCTAGTGTTCAGTGCAAAAATCCCCCACCTTGCACTTTCGCGCAAGCAACTCCGTACCTTAGCAGTCGAGCAATTTCATCCCTCTCGCTTTGGCTCGAGCAAATCCCAAAGGTTAAGTACAGCGTAAAGCTACGAAGGCTAGTTCATTGTCCCTCTCCCTACTTTTCTAATTACGTTACATAGGATATCTGATTTGAGGCTTTTTACCGATTTGAGGTTTTTATCTAATTTCATTGAAAAAAGCCGGCTTACAGCAAGTTTTTTGAGCCTAGGAAAAAGTGCTGCTTTGGAAGTTAATCACCGGTTTGGAACTGAATCAGCGGGATTCTTTTTCTGTCAAGTGTCCCCTAGAAGTCAAAAATCTTTCGTAAAGCTAGAAGAAAGCTTGATTTCAGGAAGAAGTTTGAGACCCTTTAGCCTACAGTTTAGCCGAACTCAAAAGCTAGTCTCTTCCTCCCTGGTCAATTACTACGTACCTTGCTGAACACAATCTGGGTGAAGCCGACTTAAGTCCCAAAACAGATTCCAGACTTTCGTTCCGTACATTTGATTCCGCTCTCAAATTCGCATTTTCTTCCGAGATCTAAATTCATAGATTTCACGCTTAAAAAAGTGAAATAGAACTTCCCCTTTCTTCCTTCTTATTTTCTTCCTTGTTTGAAGGACCGGTCTTAAAGTGCAAGACTAGCTGGACCCGGACTGACTAATCGCTAACATCCCAAGTTCTCTCAGGACCGGGAGAACTCTCAGTTAAGTACGGCATTCAGTAAGAAGTAAGCCAAGTTCTATTAGCTCTTCTAACTGACTCGTCAGTCTGTGATGCATTGAGTTGAGAGTCAAAGGACAAGGGAGTAGAAAACCTTCTAACTGAAAAAGATTCGAGTGAAAGCCAGCTGCATGAAGTCCATCATATGTACGCGGGTATGAAAGGCTCACACCATGAATGCACAAGATTCGTCGCCCACACTTGCTTATCTGTAGATAAACAAGATGGAATCCTCCATACTGAGCATGAATGTCCAGTCCATCAATCACGGGGAGTTTCCATAATACATTTTTGGAATGCAAGCCTATATCCATCTCCTCTAGTTGAGTTGAAAAGGGAAAGGAACCCGCGACATTATATATTCTATATTTTTTCATTTTTTGATACAATGCTCCGAGGGAAGTACTTCTTTCGATTTCCTTTCCTTCCTTAAAAATTTCTTAGCCTTCTTCTCCCTTGCGGATCTCTTACAACTAGCGATTCACGCATCTCGAAAAACCGTGCCTGAGATAGAAGAGTCTTTCGACTTTATATTTAGTTAGATTGTAGTAGTCTTGGTCCCTCCCTTTTCTTTTAGTAGTGGCTAGCAGTGGTGGACAATCTCTCTCTTCTGGGGACTCCTAGGGCTTGTCTCGCTTAACTCGTCGAGTAGTGATTATCCCGGAATGAAGATCTGTTCGCAAAGTCTCGCCAATGATTAGGATTAGCTCCTAGCCCCTGCTTTTATCATTGGTGCTATCATTGTATAATAGAATAGATCACTTAGGTATGAAAGATGATCTCCTTTTCTTTAAAAAATATCGAATTTTAATAAATGTTTTAGCAGTAAAGGGATGAGTTAGGTGTCTTCCCAGTACCGCTATGAAAGGATTTAGGCGCAATTACTTCAAATTAATGCTTTTTCATGTAGGCCACTATTCGGATGCCGGTTGGTCTTTCCAATGTACCTCAGTACACGAGACCAAGAGGCTCTTCAAGACCACAGTTAGTGAGCGTTAGTCCTACTTTTATGGATTACTTGGATTGGCGCTTACTAGCCCTAAGCAGCCGTTCCATGCGATGAAGTCAATCCACACGGGAGGGCGAAATAGAAGGGGATTGGTGAAGGCCTTGCTCTGACTCCGACTTCTTGACTGGAGACGCTTTAGCCGTTGAATCATAGAATTACGATTGCTTGAAAAACCCTCGATTTCACTTCAATCAAAATACGAAGGCAGTGCAGCAGCTGGAGAATCTTTTGTTTTTGGAAGAAATGAGTGCTTCTAGTCTGGGAGCTCTTAGCAAGGCAAGATAAGATCCCCCGCAATTGCTATTGAATCCACTGCGGCTGTTACGGAAGGAGCATCTTTAGAACGCCCTGTTCTGTTTTGAGAGAATGCCCTGTTTTGAGGTGCGGATGAGGTGGAGGAATCGGTTGTGCCTAGTCCCCATAGGGAGGTATAATAGTATATAATAAATAGTCAAAGAAGAGCAAGCACATTCATTGATACCGTCGACTCTTACGGTTACGGTGATCGTATTCAGTGTAAAAGTCAGTGCTGCAATGGATCTTATTATCGTCCAAGCCATGTCTACGCTGTCTGCAACTTTGCATTACTACCGATCAAGTTCAACCTGCCAATGGTATGCACACCAATAGATTTAAGGAATGCCTGCCCGAAGGGGGTTGAGCCTAGAACCCTGTCCCAGTACTAGACCAGGTATAATTATTTTATTTCCAACAGTCCTTTTCACTTTAAGGTCTTATCAAAGGACAAATGAAAGAAATCCGCTTTGAATTTGAAAGCCTTCCAATTTGAGTTCCCCTGCTCCTGAAAAGTGCTAGTTCCCAGCCGAGCAAGACTTTCTATCGATAGAGCAAATAGGTATGATCCATAGGTGGTAATAGTTAAGTTCCCTTCCCAGAAATGGGAGATCCAGTGCCTTTTACCAATAGGAAAGATCTTATTAAAAGTCTTTCGGCCCTAACTGACTCGCTTTGTAACCCGGCTTGACGAGTCACTTTCCCTGGCTAGTCTAAATCTAAATAAGTATTCATTCCCATCTCATCTTCTATCAAGTCTCGTGGTAGTAGTGTCATTCTGCCCGGGAATATTAGCAAGCCTTGCCCCCACCCCAGGTAATATCCTCCAGTTCCTTTGCAAGCGGTTTTTCTCTTGGCAACTCTTTTTCCAGTTTCTAAGTTTATGAATAAAAATCAATCCTTCTGTCGGGGATACCCGATTAATGCAGCCTCAGATGCTTCAATTGTCAATTCTAGCAGTGAACGGAAGGTTACACCTATGGCTATGGGTTCTGTATTGCAGTGCAGGTTAACCTTACCCCACTAGTACCAATAGGTGGCATAGAGGACGAAGCACTACGGCTAGGAATCAACAACACGAAAACTTTGTTAGAAATTATCCCTTTTCTTTATTGGGATCGGGACTAAGAAGAATGGTTGGGACAACAAACATCCAACTCGTTCGCTATATGCGTAGGTAGGGTAGGGAGGTGTAAGAACAGCGTGGGAAGAGAACTGGTGTAACGGCTTAACCTCGTGGCACAAAAGAAGAGTGGGTCCCTGGTCTCCCTTACAAAGTAGTTCGTCGCCCTTCTCAAGTGAAAGAGCTGACATCTGGAACTCTTTTCTCTTTATCGGCCCTCACGAATAGAAAGAGAACCTGAGCCGTCTTGTCTGAGCCGGCCCTGGTTGCCTATGATCGCCAAGGGATGGGATCAATCGCGTGATACTGATCTTAGCATACCAAGGGGCTGACCTGAGCTACAACATCGATCCAGGCGAGAACACCGAGCTAACCTTATCGCACCGAGTCAGTACCAACAAAGCAAGAGAAGGAGGAATGCTACCTTTTGGCACTAGTCCTTGCCCTTTTGGGCTCATCCAACTACTTTATCTATTGTGCCATACCGAGCGAAGAACATTTCGAGCAGGAATGCAGAGGTTCACGAAAAGTGTAAACATCACTAGAAAGGGTTCACTACTATTATAGGCTTCTTACCTGTGACCTACTTCTGCCGGATGGGAACTCCCCTCGGGCTATGATCGGAAATACCTGGCCCAGTGAAGTCTGCTTCAGAGTTCGGGAAAGTAGCAAGCCTACTGTCATTAACCAACACTCTGTTAAGCTTCCTGGCAATAATCTGCTCACTATCTCTGCGGTTGGGAAAAGTGTAGAGCGGACCCAATGAAGTACGGTCACCCGGATCTATATCATAGGTGGAGAAAAGTTTTTTTACTTCTCCCACCCCCGGAGAGTGAGGAAAGGACGGATCGAGTTCAGAGCAAAAAACGGACAATCGATCGTCCGCGTTGTAAAAAAGTCGCGTATAAGGACTCTCATGAGAAACTAATAATCATCGAATAATGGCCTTCAGGCTGTAAGAGATCGTAATGCTTTGAGGTGCTTTGTGAAAGAAAATCTTTACATCTAGAACATATCTGCGTGCCCTTACTGGTGAGACACCAGGGTCCTTGTCTACTGGATTGGATGAACTAATGCGCCATGCTTCTTCACTGCGTGGACCTGGAGTGGATATGGTAATAGAAATCTTGAATGCCATTTTGAAAATTGGATCTGGAGTTGATGCTTCTTTCTCATCTTCAGAACCTGCTAGCTGCTCAACTCCTCTATGGAAACTGATGCTGACTGGTGCCATCAGATGATAGGGAATCTAGCAGGATGGATAGTGCTGAACCTGCCACTGAGCTTTCTTCTGATGCTTCAGTGAATATTGAGTAATTCCTCCCTGATTGTGTAAGCAATGCTAGTTGTCTTCTTGAAACAATTCTTCAAAATACTCTTCCAGTCGCTTACCTACATCGAGGAGTGAGTCTTTGTGTTTAGCTGAGGGAATGAAGGTGTTATGGCCTGCCCGAGAAGGAGATTCAGGCTTTTTATGACAGTGGAGAAGTGGACGAGGATCGCGGAAGTTCACTATGGTGATTCGGTGAAGAGAGCCTTAAGCCTAGTTCTTATTGTTGAGATCTTGTTGGTTTTCCTCCACGATATGCGAATCCCCAAAGCCAAGCACGAAGGTAAGCCATAAAGCTAAAGCAAGAATGTAGTTTTTCGTAGTGTGGTGTGGGATTCGGATTTTTGGGAAAGAGCACTTCAATGGATGCAGGACATTGATAGAAGAGTTGCATCTGAATCTTTTTCCTTGGAAGACGAAAAACCAACCCGGGAACCTAAAGTCAAGTGATGGCCCAAGCCCTATATAGAATATAAGTAGCTTTCTGACATGGTGGCTCATACGCAAGGGGGCTCATTCACCAAAGCGAAAGCCTGATTCTATCTATTCCCACCGCTGGTAATCCGTGGAATTTTTTTCGTCGGGTCAAGCAAGGAGCAAGTTGTGTAGCAAGTCGGTCAGGAAGTTCAGTCCACGGCTCTTCGTCAAAGTCATGGAATTCCCAAGCTCATCCATAATGAGCAGCTACTATAAAGAAAGAAGGTTGTGTTGGTCTATTTCCTTTATTGGAAGCGTAAATAGATTTTGTAGTAATGTTTTTGTATCGTGAAAAAAGTTGTGTTTTAGTCAGTCTAATAAATCGAAGCCCAGTAACCATCGAGATTTCAGTAATAAAAATGCGAGTGCTAGGAGGCAAGGAGGAGACGAGACTGCCTGGGTCAACGACGATGCCGCTAAGGTTTAGTAAAAAACTATTTATTTAATATAAGGACGAAACGAGCCCGGCACGGAAATGAGGGATTTTTTTCTCGGTGTGCTCGGCACAGGTTGACTCTGTGTCCAGCCCAGTTTGACTCTGCCGTCGTTCCACGCCCACCTAAGAAGGGAATTAGCCTAGCCTGCTTGAGAAATGGATTGCTAACTGATTCAGGAGCTGCTAAGGAAGAGAGAGAATACAGAGGAATTCTGGGTATCCTATATATAAGAGAACAGCTGCATTTAGGCAGCGGTTAGCTGGCCCGTAAACTCGAAATAAAATAAGCTAAGACAGCTGTGGGAAAGTCAGAATTATAGTCTACGATTTCCTTGCCCTTGCTTTTACTTACTTATTACAAGATTGGCTTGGTGTACAAAAAGACAAGATTTTAAATCATCCCTGCTCCTCGAAGTTTTTCTTCGACGTCAGAGAGTTTTCTCGAGAAAGCAAGGACAAAAGGTGCCTATATAGAATAGCGTAGGTAGACTAATAGGCTAGCGAATCAGGTTTCGAAATGAGGCGGTCTTAGCAATTAAAAGATATCCCGCTGCTTAAAGATGAAGTTCGTCCTTTCAGCCCCTTTCGACGGGTGGAATGAGAATGCAAGGTCTTCTTGTCCCTTAGCTCGGTTGATGCCCACGGTCTTTCCATTTTCGTCAATCCTCTATTAGCGGAAATCCTAAACAGCCCAAAATCCCGGTAAAATGAAAAAAGTGTGATTTCAATTGACGTCTATGAAGGGAAATCAGATTTCATTCAAAAATCCCGAGAAAACGCAACTTTTAAACTTTGCCATCTCTGATAGGAAGGGATTGGAAGCTGTAACAAAAAAGAGGGTAAAAGGGCCTGTTCGGGTACGCCCATGGGTTCTTACACACGGATAAGATATACCTTATCAAATAGGCTGTGAATTGAGGGTAGGTTCAGATCGGATCAGTACCCATAGGCATACTTCCCTTACCTTAGGACTAGAACCAAGCTAGCCCGATCTCTTGGCAAAGAAGAAAAGTCAAGAAAAGAATCTTTACCCGTAATTTCTTACCCATCTTCTTCCTGCTTAGATCTTGTCGACCGAAGATCACGTAATATCATAAGATAAGAGAAAGCTTGATAGCTGTCAGTCTGTTTACGAAGTAACGAATAAAGCAAGCAAGTCAACCTTACCTTCTTTCTGCCTTATAAGAGGTCTAGTTTAACAACGTTCAACTTACATGTGTAAAGCATAAGACCTAAGTAGCATGATTAGACCTGCAGTGGTGAACCAGGCGTACTACTTCCCATCCCGGTCGAGCACTACGTTCCTTCTGTGGACCTTTCTTCTCTTATGAGAAGATTTTGGCTACTTTCTTTAGAAAAGTTTTTAAGATATTTCTCTCACTTACTTTTTTGGGGTTTTGACTCACTTTCTTCTTAGTCTTAGGAAGAAAACCATTGATCTTATATACGTCACCGGTCTACCTTGACAGGTTATAATCCTGCTAAAGATAGGAGTGGATATTGCACTTGCACAGCAGATATTTAAAACAGCGGTTGTAGATCAATAGCAGCGGATAGGACCGGAGCTTCTATTTACTCAACAAACAGCTCTGACTGTAACAGAAAAGACTTGCACCGGTTCTTGTTCTTCCACAGAAAGAGGAACTTTCATTAGCCTTCGGGCTGTGAACCAAACCATTGTCACTCGTTATGTAAAAAGTTCAGTATCCGTATGTTAGCCAAGATCGGTAACTTTTAACAAAAGATTTTCGAGATACGAATTGAATACGAAGGAAGAAGCAATCGGAATAAATATGCACTCGATTCGGTCTTATTCATCGGAATAGACCAAGAACCAAGGAAGGGGATCTACACCAGAAAAGGAGTTTACGGCCGGTTCCCATATAGACACTTTCACTCACTTTAGGCAGTACTCTTCTTACTAAAGAAGAAGACGACTTACTGATCGCCATGGATGAGACGATTCAATCCGACAAGAATCCCTCTTCGATCGGAGATTACGTTGTTTTTCACTCTTAAATCAAAAGAAAGGGGAGAGTTTGACTTCTCAGCCAGGGAAATGAAATAAGAGAAGGGTTAGGAAGCTAGTAGCAAGACTGATTAGGACTCCTTTCTAGAACTAATATTTATTGCTTATAGCTCTTTCCTACCTTAATGAAAGTCTTAGATTGCACGGGAATCGGTGAAATAGAGACTCTCATTTCTACTTTACTAGTAGAGCAAGGCAAAAGAGTTATCTGCTGCCTGAGCTAACCCAACAGCAAGCCGAGCAGCTAGAGATGCCTGAGCTGTTTACAATGTTGTTGCCGAGCGTCAACATGGACAAGAATTTCCTGAGCAAGTGAAGGCTAAATAGGACAGCTATTCAAACGCTTAACACATGAAATTCGATTCATTCTAGTAATAATAAGAAAGAAATGAAATAATATGGCTTAGCTGCTTCATCAGTCTCGTTACTTCGTTCCTCCCTCTGCTCTACTTCGTTCCCGGTCTCGGGACTACGTACCTCTCCTTTCAGTCGAGTTGGCCGACAAGCTAGTACAGTATTGTATTCTTCCGGTCAAACGAACTGATTCGTTTCCTAGTCTCCGATCGATTTCGTACCCTCATTGTAGAGGGAATTTTATCTTTCCGCTGCTAACTGCAAAGGCACTCGAGGGAGTAGGACTGACCACCTCACGTTTGGGGTTCCGTTGGTAATCTGCCCTCTATGATTCCCCAATCCTCTCACGCCAACGCAAGAGTTGGAGGGTACACCCATGCATATGTTTAGCTCTTGGCTTCGGTTCCCTACTGTTTAATCTCCTTGGTCTCTCAACTGACGTTCGAAGAATCGATGGTCCCTCCAATTACTTATGGAAGCCCTTTGTTCGTATCACTCATCGGCCCCGCTTTTTTCCCTCTCTCTTCCCCCCGGATTGGAGGAGAACCTTTGACCAGCCCGAACTGCTAATATAGCTAGTCTGCGTGCCGATCGTTTCCCAATTGATCTTTTTTTTCTATTTTGTCCGGATCCTCCTTTTCTTCCGAAAAAAGGGAAGAAGAAGGATCTTCTTCGGTGGATCCCTCTTGTTCCTGTTTAGTCTCCTTCGTTTCGGAAGTTGTTTCTACATCTGTTTTTTCCTCGCTTTCTTCCGTTTCTGAGGTTTCTTTCAGAACAACTTTAATAAGTAAAAGTAAATAGCCTCTGTGTTCTTTCTTTTATTGAACTAAGTAAATAAGATCAAGGAAGTACAGTAGATTAGCTCCATACACAGATTAAGGCTAGAACTCGCTTCTTACTTTATTCCACTTGCCAAGGCCTAGAAGAGAAGATCGGACATGAAACAGAAGCAAGGGATGAGCTCTAAGCATAAATAAGTGCTGTGCTGGTCGAGAATTGCCTTACAAAGCCCTACTTCCTTGCAATGACTGCCGCCAGAGAGAGGGATAATTGCCACGCTAGGAGTAACGGTATAACACTTCTCTTCTCTAAAGGCTAAAAAAGGCCTTATTAATTACGTTTAGATTCATTTCCTTTCTTTTTTTTTGCCGCTTATCAGAACGGAGAGGATAATTCCTTGGGCTTGTTTTCGACTAAGTGCTCTACCCTTGAGGATCTCTAAAAATAAAAGCTGTTTAAGCCACGAAGAACTCTCTATTACTACTATCAGGCTAGCTAAACTCCTCCTTCTCCACCTTAAAGATTGCCCTCGAGATGGATTGTTAATCTCGTAGCACCTTCCAAAGAGATAGGCAGGTCGGGCATCACATACGAATTGTCAACACATTCCATAGTTTTGGGGGAGACGGCCGGTTCGTTTCCTACTAACTGAACACAGGCAAATTCTTTATTGAAAAGGAACTCTGAAAGCATACTTTCGGGAGTTCGTCTTCTCCTTTCTTTAGTGAAGGCAGGCATCTGAAAAGGTCTCTGGACTTAGGCTTAACCACTCCTGTTGTGACGGATTCGGACGTGGATACGGATGCTCACTCGGTTTTGGACTGATGGACGGATGATTGCCGATAGAATCCGGAGAATCATGGACAGGCTTTGGTATGGGGCTCGCAATAACCTACAGATTTGCATGAGTTGACTACGTGCGGAATCCCCATCTCCGCTTCTGCTTCGGCTTCTTCTAGAGGTCCCCTCTTCTCAGTTCTAGGTCCTTTCCTCACTGAGGACCATGGGCCAATAACTTCAGATACAAAGCATGATTTTTCCAAGACGTGCAAGGCGCCCCCCAGCCTTCCAACGGGAAAGACTTCAACATAAAAGTAAATTTCCGTTCTTCCTGTTCCCGCGGCAGACGTATGCTCGGTTAAAGCTGGATTTAGAAAGGGACAAAGGATCAGCAGCGGTGCATATATGATATTTTAAGGTATAAGTGGGGTACCTAAGATAGATGGGCCTTGATCTGAACAATGAAATTCATTGCATACAACGAAGTAAGGGGGTGCCAACTTACACAATGATACTACGTGTTTGGCTCCCTTCACCTTTCTAAATTAGAAAAGTAAATCCGCGCTTATTTCAAGCGAAAACTCGGATCAAGGGCTATCGACCCGACAGTGCTCCGTTGGTCCATTTAGTGGATCCTCCCCCCAAAAACAAGATCATATTGAAGAAGAACTTTGAGGGAGATAGCATTGGGACATGCTATTACCTATGTATGGCTCTAACCCGGCTAGGATTAATAATGAGGCAGTTCCGGAACTATTAGCTCTACTCGAGCTATGCCGTCTCTTGCCTTTGGGCCGCTGCCCCTCTTCCATCGGTTGGAGATAGGGGTTCCCTGTTGTTTTAGTACTTATCATCTATTTGATCTCCCCACTTGAAGAGAGTTCTAAGGAGAACCCTCAAGATAAAAATTTCATAATCATCGTATAGTGATAACAGAAAGTTCGAGAGCCTCTGCAACTCCTGTAGCCGGTCGGTCATCTTCTATAAGGTGATTGAAGAAAAAAATTGGATACTGGCATTGAATAAGGCATGCTTAACACATGCAAGTCGAACAAAGTTTTACCGGGGCTTACAGAAGAAAAGCCCTTGCAAACAAAAATTATCAGAACAGAAGCGGGGAGTAGAAAAGAACCGCCTTCGATCAAACAAAAAATATCGTATCATAAGAGAAGAAATAGAAAAAGGTGTGCGTGTCAAGTGCGAGATTTTCATCGAGAAGAAAATAAAAAAGAAAGAGAAAGAATCTGCTCTGAGACGTCGTCCCTTATCGCGCCGCCAGCGTAAAGCGGCCGCCCAGGCGATAATGGACGAGCTGGACATCTCCACGGAGACAGATGTCTTAGATCTCCGTGAGTGGCTGAAGGTGTGCTCGAGTGACTTTCTTTTAAGTAGTAGATAACCTCCTCGAAGGAAGGGCATGAATCAGAATAGGCTCTGGAGCTAAGAGAGATTGGCAATCTTCAAATAAGAGTGTGCCTAGCGTCTTTCGCTCTCTCTTATTAGAAGAAGGTAGGGATAGGTAAAGAGCTCCGTCTAGGGGATAAAGATAAAGCTTTGTATAGCTAGTTCTTTTTTAAGCCGCTCTTGCAAGCGTCAAATAGGCACGCAGGAGGGCATTCATCTAAGATGGCTAATCCTGAGGAAGGCAAGTCGCTTATCTCTCATCTCCTTTTTTTTGATTGAAAGCAGTCCTCACAGGCGGCAGGGCATCCAACTCAATTTCATTGCCTCTGTCGATCAGTTGACCTCCTCTTTTTTGCTTACCTTGAATTTCAAGCTGTAAGTCTTTTATACTTGCTCATAAGAACCCTAGTCCCGTTTAGGCACCTCTTTCTGGGGCAACTGATCCATTCTATGAACCCGATTCTTATCCTGAATGATTTATTTTATCTCCGAGTTAGTTATATAGAAAGAGGGCTTCCTCACTCGCTCCTCTCCCCTTTTCTTTTGAGAACCTGAATCAGTGAAATAGACCCAGTTTGCCAAGCGCTTCCTTCGGTCGCCTTTAGTTTCCTACTATGATTGGGTGGGTTCGGAAAATGGGCTTGCAACGGATTCAACCGATCGGTTCCCCGCGGCATATAAAGATTGGCGAAGCATAAGGTTAGTAACGTTCAATCGGTGCTGATAACTTCCTTTTCCCCCTCGGGGGTAGGCTTTGTAGGGGTTGGGCGAGATGCAACACTTTTTCCTAAAGGAATTGGAGCAGCAGTAGTTTACTCGTATAAAAGAAGAAGACCGGCTTACCATTCTATTAAATAAAAGGGTTGAGAGTGGATTCCTTTCTTCAATGCATTCCACCGGGGCGACTAGGGTACCTTTTTTGTAAGATACGCTCATTCAAGCTCAAGCCAACTTTCAGTCGGAAGGCAAGGGTCCAGTCTATCAATCCATTCAAGTTATTGGGGCATTTCTGCATTGGTTGAGTGCTTAGTCGGGGAATCGGTTTCATCTGCTACGCTTTATGCGCCTGGTTTTCCGGCCAATCCTGTTGGATGAGCGGCAGTGTTGAAAGGTGCAGATCTTGGTCTTCTGGACCTGAGCATGTTTTTCATAGTTGATGGTCCGCTTGGGCAAAAAGAGATGTTAGGTGGGTAGCTATTGTTGGCCCAGGCAAGAGTTGCATGTGGTCGGTCGTCAGATGCCATCGCTTCATCATTCAGACAGATGCGCGATATGTGAGATAGAATGCCCGCCTTTATACAATCCATTTTTGCTTGCCTCTCACCAAAGTTCGTACTAAATGGGCGCTAAGAAAAGAGAGGCGGAGGGTGGCATCCATCGTACTATTTCATCCGAGGGAAGGAGAGATTGCAAGCAAGCTTGAACCAAAGTGACTCTGCCTGCTAGAGAGAGCTGATTAGCCTTCCATCCGGAAAGTTGAGTCCAAATTTTATCCGAAATCCCTTTGTATCTTTCTTTCTCCTGCCCCGTGCATTCCAACATCTTTCGATCAATAGTCCCCCTCATTCTGTCCACCCACCGTGAAATAGAGTCTGACAGTAGTCGAACCTCTTTTACATGTTCGATCAAGGAAGTCGAAAATCAATTGATAGAAATTTCTTAATTAGTAAAAAGAAGAATTGCAGTCTTTCCGTTCCTATCCGCATTGTCATCAGATCCGTTCTTCTTCATCAAAGGACAAGAGAAGAGGAGTGGTACCCCAACGGCTGACAAGAAAGAAAGCACACCAACTGTTCACAATCCATATAGATATAGAAAGTGTGCAGTGAGGGATCAGGTAGCTAGTCTTTAGTCGGTCCAAGCCCAAAGACTCCCATTTCTTTATTTTTGAAAATTGGTATTTTTCGAGAAAGGGTCCCATCCTTCAATATCATGATTGGGTCGACTCGACCAGGCCAGATCATGAGTGAATAGAAAATCGAAAACGTACATAGCTGTTCCAGCTGAAATACTTGGAATAATTCTACCACTTCTACTAGGAGTAGCCTTTTTAGTGCTAGCTGAACGTAAAGTAATGGCTTTTGTGCAACGTCGAAAGGGTCCTGATGTAGTGGGATTGTTCGGATTGTTACAACCTCTAGCAGATGGTTCGAAATTGATTCTAAAAGAACCTATTTCACCAAGTAGTGCTAATTTCTCCCTTTTTCGAATGGCTCCAGTGGCTACATTTATGTTAAGTCTGGTCGCTCGGGCCGTTGTACCTTTTGATTATGGTATGGTATTGTCAGATCCGAACATAGGGCTACTTTATTTGTTTGCCATATCTTCGCTAGGTGTTTATGGAATTATTATAGCAGGTCGGTCTAGTAATTAGGGGGCGGCCGTTCGGTCGCCTATGATACTAGGACCAATAGGTCAAAAATGGGTTTGTGCCGCAGGTGTTGAATGATCTACTCTACACAGGTGTGGGCTTACAAGGGCTAGGGCTTAGAAAGCCTTTCTTTCATTCATCAATAGCAATAGGGCCCCGGTCGGTCACTTTTCCGGGCCGGGATCGATAAGTGGAAGTCATAAAATAAAAAAGAGATGTTTATCTTCGCACCTTAGATCAAGAAGAAGGGTAGCTTGTCAAGCTGGCCTATAAATATATATTTTTATATAAAAATAGCTTATTTTTTTTAACCTAACCAACCGGCTGTTCTTCTTTGTCAACGCTACTAAGGACCTATAGGTTCGCCTACTTTACTTATGAAAGATAATGGGGTTATTCAAAAAGGAAAAGGTACTATACAATACATTAGTAGAAGTAAGCGTTAGCCTAGCCTACCCTATATTGTATAGTAGGGTGTAGTATAATATAATAGGCGAGCGAGTTAGTGAAGACGCTTAGGCTAATAGATAAGAGAGCGTCGGTGCGTAGCCTTCATTCTACTACGCTACGCAAGGGTTACGAAGTCACTTAGCTCGACGTTAGGAGAGTCAAGAGGGAACGCCATACCTACATAGAAGAACCGCTGTTCGCTGACTTTCTAAGGTCTAACCTTTCGCTCCCCTACTGAAAAGCAAAGCCGCTTCGCACCACTGATAGATTACTTAAGATTCAATTCAAAAGGCCCTACTTAGTTGACTGACAATGACAAAGGCTTGCGAAACTAAGTAGGGCCTGAGGCCCCCTGCGAATCCATAAATCTGAAGAGCATGCCGCAACAAAAGGATGGTCCCCTATGCATTTCATTCTTTCCGGAAGGGAATAAAAAGGAAGTACCCCCCATCATGGTGAACCTCTCCTTGTGATCGGGATGAGGTAAATGCCTCCCAGCCGGGGGGCGGATCGAATCGGAGTTTCCTTAGGTAGCCGCCGACCTACAGTTATCCTTAAACTTCCGTGCTTGGTGGAGAAGAAGCGAACAAAGGTACGCTCGCTTGCTGTCTTGTTCTCTGCCGCGAACTGGGATCGCTCGCCAGCTAGGTCAGATTGGAGCAACATTTTTTGAGAACATATTACCCATCTTGGGGGACAAGGGGCGGAAGGACCTCTCGATCTACTTACCGCAGCCCAGGAATAAAAACGTCCGTCTAGGCGTTCCCTCTTGCTCCGAGCCCCCCTACGCCTAGGACGTTGTCTGGGCCAAGAGCCATAGTTAGTTGCTGTTTTCATTTGGTTGTTTTTTTCTCGTTGTTGATACCGGCAAGACCCAGCCAGATGATGTCTACTGGTTGGTAGTGAGAGGGCTCTTAGTATCCGCATACCAAAAAGGGGCCGCTGTGATTAAAAAACAAGAATTTTCTTTTGTTTCTTGCTTTCCCTTAGCAGCGGGAAAGGAGTCTATCTATCTGCCTAGCTTTGGTAGATTTCCCCCAACACAATCCACAGAAATTCCACGAATCCCTTGGAGTCCGACGACTCAGCAGCAGTGCGGAATTGACTTTCTCGTCCGGTGGATCTGATCTATAGTTAGGGGGCAATACATACCAAAAGGTTCGAAGAAGGAACGCACATAAGAGTATATAATAAACCCACCCTTCCATATATATAAATAACCTATTCACATTAGTGAAGCGGCTGGATGCATAAGGGAAGTGCACGTTTGTGAGACCTTAGTCGGGATGCATAGGGGAGTCAACCTACGAGCACGGAAGGGGTTCGTAGTATTCGTACTTGTCTTTCTTTGCTAAGTCAAAAGTGACGTGGCGTGTAGTGAGCTTTCTAGCAGAAGGCAGACTTGAAACTGACTTACAGCTTGCTTTGCTCTGGAGGGAGCTTCCTGAGTCAGACCAACTCGGCCACCGAATCGTCTGAATGGAATGTATTTATTAGGAAAGCGGCTGTTCACTCACTAAAAGAGCTCAACAAAGTCACTCCTTGAACAGAGGCCCGAGCCCTTGGCTAGATGGATCAGATCAAATAGGTGTTCCGTGGGGTGCTATATTTTTCCTTGCTTTTAAATTGAAAAAAGAGTTTTAGATCAATACTAAAGATAAGAAATAGATAATCAACAATAAAAGAAAAGAAAAAAGTTCCGAATCGGTAAAGTCCTTACTCTATTCCTTCCTAAGGTCAGGAATAGCGGACTTAGAGGCGTTATCTTATCTTTAAAACTTCAATTTAAATAAAGAAAGGCTTCTATAAAGCGTTTTAACGAGAGTTTACAAAAAAAAAAGAAAGAGGTCTTCGTCTTCAGTAGGCTAGGTAGCAGTTGAGGCATTACTGGCATAGCTGTCAGCAGGAGGAAACACATCTCTGAGCATTCCTTACTAGCAAGTGGGATAGGAAGCTCATCTTGGATCTGTATCTGCTGATCGTAGGAAAGTGATTGAGTTAGAGATAGAAGCCGGTTTTAGGGATAAAGCGCTCTACGGGCCGCTCATGAACGAAGCGATGAATGGACAATTTGAAATCCTATGTGTTAAGCATTGATTGCAACATCGGTTTCGACGGACGTAAAAAACTCGAGGAGAAATGGTTCCTTCGGATCTATTAGAGCCTTCCCTATGCAATGGTGCTTTCTAGTTCGTATCTGTGGTGCGCCCTATCGCCCTAAATCTAAGCGATGGAAGCGTCACTCTCTGTGTTTCGCCGTCAGGCGTATTCCCGTTACCATTGAAACTGTGGTTAGCATTTCCTTCTTTGGGAGCCGGGTGTCGCACGGAGCTTCATTCTTTATTTAATAGCGCTAAGTAGCGCCTTCTCTTTTCTTACTCGAGGATTGCTTTGATTAGACTCCTTTGCATTGGGGAATACCTTTCGCCTTACTAGATCCGTTCTTGGAAACGGAGCATAAACCCAGCTCGGTTATTGACCCTTTTACGGACCAATTTCCGACTCCCCCCCACGAAGCACAATCTGAGAAATGGGGATTAGCGAGAACCATCCATTCGAAGTCCAATCCAATCCTTTTCTATTTCTATGCTCGGTCTCCTCTATCTAATTCCACTTCTTGGTAAATAGCAGTAACCCAGGCTAGAAGAGAAAAGGTCAGAATGATCTTAGTGAACTGTAAACCGTAGTTCAAGGAGGCTTTCTAAGTCCTATCCTAGTAGGGTCGAAAGCTAAACAGAGACTCTCTTTCTAATAGATTCAAAAGTCAAGAAAAAGTCTGCATTTCTTTTTCCTACTGGATTTCAAATTCCAGTTCTTATTTTGACCTGAACTTCAGAGGCGCTGGAGAAAATAAAAAAAAGTCTTGTTGACTCAAAACTATGAATGCGGGGGAGAAGTTTCCCAAGGGCAGAGTTAAGGTGACATGAAATTGCTTAAGAGAAAGAGAGAAGGTAGGCTAGGTGGGACCCTACCTAGTAGGACTACCCTTTTTTTTTCCATAGCTTGTCTTGTATAAACCATTCCCTTCTTAGGCCAGCCTCACAGTATGAACAGCTGCCCGAGTTTCAAATTGAAAGCTTATGAACGATGGTGCAAGGAAGCAGAAAGAAATCTAAGACGTGTAAATGAATGTGAGGTGAAAGATAGCTCAATCACAATCTCGTATGGATGACTCCCCTCGTAGCAAGTCGCTTCCTATTAGTGGATGAGTGCATCATTAGCCAGCCGGATTGGCCAGTTCAGTTCCCCGTTCTCCTTCCACCTCTAGGACGAGTACCGATCTTCCGCAAACAAAATGGAGGTATAGATAGTGTAGTTGCGATAGTAGGTAATTGCTTATTCCTAACCTTACGCAGTTACTCCCTAGCCGAACGTCAAGAAAAATTTCTTCATTTGAATGAATTTCAACATTCATATTAAATTCTGCGGCATCTGCCTATGAAACTCTTCTGTGTCGGCGTCTACTCATTCGAATGCTTCAGCGGGGAATTCGGCTTTTTATGATCTCTTATTCAGTTTCGGCTTCAGATTCGGCGGTTGAGGTTAAAGGCATTTTACAAAGCATTATACCTTCTAACTTCTAAAGAGACTCTTCTCGTTCCGGGGTGAACAAGCAGCCCCTTTGTTACACCGGCAAGAAAGTCATTCGATTCAAGAGACCACTTTGAATGAGCGGATGTCTCACGAAAAACGCAAGACAAGCAATGCTCATCTACTTTATTTAATGAGGGCCAAAGGGAAGAAGGCAAGCCAGCAGAGTCTTTCCACTAGTCGAAACTAGAACTCAGAAACTTGATCCAGGAACCTATAAATCAAGGAGAAAATGCAATCACAGTAAAGATTCATCGTAAGAACCAGTGGAAGCTGGACCATCTCTATCTAATTTCAACTCCCATTGAAAAATGGTGGAAAAGAAAGCTTTACTTTCAAATTTCACAAGCCAACTAAGGACTCTTTCATCTGGAATCTTAGCCGGTCAGGTAAGAGAACTACTAGTTCTGCCTACACACTTGCTTATGCTTTGAAGTCAAAAAAATATCTGCTCTCTTCCAGGAGTCACTAAGACTGTATTTTGAATAAAAATATACCTTCTCAAACTCAAAAAGAAAGTTTTTCAAAATTTTTAGATGGTAATGACTGCCCCAAGAAGCTCCTTTTCTTTTGAAAAGGAAAATACGTACTGTACTGAAGAGCAGTGTGCCCATTTCCCACAAGAAATTACCTTAAACATCCTCAGAGACTGTACTCGAGCCCAACAAGTATGGCAAGCTCTACATGCGGATCATCTAATTAATCATTATAAACTTGAGGTTATGGCTCAAAACTAATTTCACTTCATCTGTCCAAAAGAAACTTCCCTGGAAGACTTTATTCATTCACCTTTGCTTGTTGGCTACTGTGGATTCAAAGGAACGAACACGCATTTAAGAATATTTATTCAGTCACCAAGCGCAATACCACTTTTGGTAAAGGAAATCAACAATGCTCCAAACAAAATTTTACCAAAATTGAAAAATGCTTTATTGGTTGGATCAAACTCAACTCAGATGGATCATCGGAAGGCAATCCGGGACCAGGCGCAGCAGGAGGAGTCTTACGTATTAGGCCAATGGATAAGGAAAGCACGTCCCCTGGACTACCAGTGTTTACGCAGAACTCATAGCACTGCGCGAAGGATTACAAATGACAGTCAATATTCATATTCAACAACTGGAAATTAACCTGGACTCCCCAGTAGTGATCAACATGATAAAGAAGACTGAAGAATGCTCACGCTATCAACATATCATCGATGATTGCAGGTGCTTGCTCATCTAGATAGGTTAGGTAAAAAAAAGAAAAAAGATAGATTATTCACAGCTTCAGAGAAAGCAACTCAGTGGCTGATCTCTTGGCAAAGGAAGGAATAAGATAAGAAAGATCCGCTATTCAGGATTACGGGTAGATTCTGGAATTCTATTTTGTTAGAATAGAATGAGAATTCGATGTGTTCCGATATAGACGGCTAGGCCCTCAAAGAACTTTTTCTATAGCACCCTTTTTCTTCTCTTCGTCCCGAGAACCCGAAAGGGATTCGTGAACAACTGCAGCTCATACTCTTACAACGGATTCAATGGTATCGCTTATTCATTCCTTCAACATCTGCTTTAAAGAGCTAAGCCCGGGTGAGGATGGAACTCTCAAGGCGACATCTGTGAGATGAGAAGAGAAGTCGAAAGCGCTAACAACGGATAAGCATTCACCAACAAGACCAGACAGACCGGCTATTGCAAGAACAGGATTACGCATGAAGTGAGGTTAGCTTTCCTTTCTAACTCTCACACCGGTTATTCAACCGCAGATAGGCTCAGAGCTCCTACGCTACGAACACACCGGATATTGAAAAGAGCGCTTACTCTTCTTGCAGCGGAGTAGTCAAGTAAGGTAGGTAATTTGGAGGATAATCCCTTTCTTCGTTATGGTGTTATAGAGCGTTAAGCATAAGTGCTAAACCTTAGATTTTACAAAAACAGTAATTAGACCAACTGAAGCAAGGACTCGTGAAGCAAAGACTAGCAGCGGATCTGGATCTGGAACATCGGATCTTCTTCACTCTGACTATGTAACCTGTACTGTGCCTATGAACTCATCCTAAGCTAAGGCAAGAGCGGATTCTCCGACATTGATCTTACTGTTGACTCTTTCCTTTCCTAAGGCAGTAGATTCGGGATCTAAAACTGATTTTCTATGCCAATATAAGGCATAATCTTTATTGATTCTAAAGCGGTTTTCAAGTCTTCTCTTAATGCCCCAGTCCGGAATCAGCCTCCTTAGCAAAGGCAGCCATTCCTTTTCTATTTCATGCTTAGACTCCTAAAAAAAATGGGAGTTTATTTTCTTCATGCCATCTTTCATTCCCTTCCTTTCACCGACATCTGGCATATTCACCAGCCCCTATTCCGAAAAGATAGAAGTGGGCATCTTCCTTTCGCTTCGCTCAAGTAACTTCGTACCTTTCGCGGATTCTCAAGCAGCGGATAAGGAAAGAAAGACGGAAGGCAAGTCGTCGACTGACCAATGGGGGGCGCTCACTTGGCACACTGAAGCTTGACATCCTTTTCCCTTAAGGCTATCTAAGAGGTCTTTCTTCGTGCTTGGATTCCTTCTCACGAGTTGTGATTCTAAAGTAAAGCACTTAGTAAGCGGGAAAAACCTTGTATAGGTGCAGACTAACATTTGGTTATTGGACAGGAACGACTTTTTCTTCTCCGATCAGCCTTCATTAGATACGGACATTGGAAGAAGAGTGGATTTTTATTCTGCTTTGGTTGCTAGCGAGTGAGGAAGAAAGAAGTGCCATGAGAATAAACTAAAAAGTATGATTTTTTGTTGGTTGAGGGGTTCAGGGATTCTCATTCCAGAGCAAGCAAGAAATCCTCTCTTTCTGTCGGGGAGTCAACTAGTACGCCCGATGCACCACTGACAGACTTATTGAATTGAAGAAGGAAAAACCTTGGTCTTGGACAAGGGAATGCCAAGACGCGTTTGAAGCGAGCAGTGATGCAAGACCCTGTTCTAGCTTTACCTGACTTGGCGAAGCCTTTTGAAGTGCAGACGGACGCCTCAGACTTAGCTTTGTTTGGGCGGGGTAAGTGAGTGCTTCTCGGGGAGGAGCTCGAACGAGGAGGAGGACTATAATGATACGGACGACAGACCCACTCACGATCTACTAAAGGGCAAGTAGCTTGATATTGGTTCAAATCCAATTCGTGAGACCAGAATCGACGGGCAGTGTAGAGAAGCTCGGTCAGTGATAGTCTTCCCCCGACCGAAGGAGAAAAGGAAGGAAGAAATAACCCAAGCACAAACACAGACAGAGAAAGATAGTGGGGCTGATTCGCCCAGTTGAACCTTCAGCTATGATGAAGGGGTTTCAGAGATTACTTTTACTGCGCCCAAGGGTATTTAGTCTCCTAAGCCTAATGCTGTAAGAAAGCATTCTGGAATTTTGGGGGAGATTTGGAAGCCTGGCTAAGGATTTACATACGAGACCTTGCTGTCGCCTTCAAGTGGAGGATCTTCTTTCAGACGTCAGATCACACTTTACCAGAGCTCATTGTCGCTGGAATCAAACATTAAACTAAGGCGGCAGTGGAAAGAACGACGTTTGACTTGCTTCGGGAACTCGATTTCCTCCGGATTCCGACATCCTTCTTGTCGTCCGCCTCAAATGGGGTTTGGGGATTGAATCCCTTTAAATGGAGTGATCATGCTTGTAAAAGATAGCTATTCTTCGTATCTCGAAAGAAATGTATTCATAAAGGATCTCTCCTCAGAAGAGGATGACGCGCATTCTTCTTCACTCTTATTCCCTTGAAAAGAGACGATTCGATAAAAGACTCTTCTTTTTTAAGACGATAAGGAAGATACTCAGGTAAGGGCAGAGATTGTAGCTAAGACTGTCTCGACTCCTTGCCTTGCTCAATGCTTCTCCATCAACTGCAGCCGGAATAAGGGAAGGAAGAAAGAGACCATCTTGGCCCTAGGAAAGGAATGCTCTTAACTACCATTGCTATCCATCAATGCACACTATATATCTGTTTACAACTATAAATGTCAATGGTATAAAAAAATTTTCATTATATGAAAAGGTGAAAAGCAATCAAAGCTGGGGGGATCCATACACGCCCATAAACACAAGATTCAGATCTATCAAACCTATGATAGAGATTGAAAAAGCTATCCATCGAAAACCCACACCACCCTTAACCTTACGCGCCCAACTCAAGACTTCCTTGCTCCCCAATGAATGCGCTCAAAAGCACGCCATAGCACGAGAGAAAGTTTCCGCCCGGCTGAAGACGGCATTGAACGGTGGTACGTACGGCTTAGAGCCAAGGCATTCAGAGGTCTCCTTCCTGTCAGAGCTCCATCTAGGAAGTGATAGCTGAAAAGCTACTAGCATACCTGGGTCTAGAACAGCAAATGGGAAGGCTCTTTTCTTTCTCCTCACACTCACGACTCTCATGTATATTCTTCCCAAATCCTAGCGTCAGCTACCATAAAAAGCTAGGCCTTCTTGCTCAAGCTGTTAGCACGTAGTCTGTCTTATATGCCTCCAAGGGCGGTGGTGGGTGTAGTACCGCACAGGAAGGCGGTTGAGCGCTTAGACCAAGACGGCGACTCTGACCCGTATGGTTAAGACATCCTTCCCCTGGGATTGTGAGAAGCTGAATTTTTCGATCCCTAAAGCAAATCACTAAATTTTGACTAGATATGACTTCGGACCTATTGTAATGCGTTCCAACAGTTTCTCCTATGAGAAGGCTTTTGGTGCAAACTCAACCTTTTCTTTTCAATCATGGAGGGGGCTTTGTCTTAGCCTCTCAAACTTCTGCCTTGTTTACAAGTAGGATGGTTTCCATGGAGTCGGGTGTTTGATATCTAGTGTTCTTTCTTTTTTAAAGCATTATTTTCCTTGTGATTTCCATGATGGTTTATTTGCTGAAATTAGGTATCTATTAATCATGCATTCACGTAGTCGTAATCATGCCTTAGAAAATTTGATTTTCCATGATCTAGCAGGGGAAAGGCGAATATTTTATTGATCCATGTCATGCATTACAATATCAGCTAGAAAAGAAAAGATGGGAATTCCTCAACCCGTATACTATTTTGAACAGCGACCAAAGTGGGCTTACTCGTATGCAGCCATTTTTGCTTCTTGCTCAGCAGCCTCCTTTCTTTCTGCGTCCTTAACTCGCCTTTTTCTCGGCGCTCTGTGATCTGCTTTCTTTGTTCACAAGCTCTGCGTTCTCCTCTCTCTGTTTAGGGTCAGCTCTCTTCTTTCGACATAAGACCATAGTAAAAAAAGAGTGTTTGTTCTTGTATTTAAGGTCAATCCTTGGATACTAAGCGTGGTCTTATTTTTAGCCTCAGCTTGGTGCTAAAATAATGAGTAATCCTAAACTCCAGGGGAATATATGCTATGCAACCGGTTCGGGTACCGTTATCTAAGACTATATAGACTTAGGAAGACCTATTCAATTTCAATAAAGAAGATGAGTGTAGATTAAGCATGCCACGCCTTTCCAATCGGTTAAGGCCATTGGTATTGCTTCAACCCACTTGGTGAAGTAGTCTGTAGCGGCGATAACAAAATGGTGACCATAACTAGAAGAAGAATTGGACGGTCGAAAGCGGGTGTGAAAGAAAAGCTAGACCTCTTGAAAGGGTAGCCGGATCCGTTGATAATCTGGCAGTTATTGATGGCTCGGAAATCAAGCTGGGCTAGGTCTTCTTCCCTGAGCTTAAAAAGGAGCAGTTAGCCTCGAGGCTTATTTTCCTATCCCGTGTCCGGTTTTATAGGATATGAACTTAGTATAGGTACTTAGTATGGGGCATTGAGAAATTGTTAAAGTTGCTGTGGCGAGGGACTTTATTAGATTTCACAATCCCTGTAGACATCTATCCTGCAGGGTAGGAATACCCAGAGGTCTTTGTTTACCGTTTGCTTTGGGGATCAGGTTTTTAAATCGATTACCTGATAAATTCTTTTCACTGGTTTAGCGTTGTAAGATTTTTTTTAGGATTATGAATTGCATTCTTCTTCGACTGTTTATCATTTATCTCGATCGCTGATAATCAAACTATTGTCAGACCCTTTAGTTCCACTTCCTTTATTGGAGGTAACTTTTTGTACCGCCAGCAGAAAAAAATCTTTCTTCAGGGCCAGAGTTCTTTTCAATTTGAAAACTCATGATATTACCAGATTTGGAAGCTAACTCCTCATCTTCACCTTACGAACTTTCTGTTCAATCTTCTTTCAAGAAGTTTTTCATTCACAGGAGGAGATGCCCTTCCTATAGCTACTATAGTATCTATCTCTGGTGTAACATCCCTTAGTTCGTCATTCCTGGTCAATCTCCAAGACTTGACCTAAGAGGAACTACTATTATTGAAAAAGCAGGCAGAAAGGAAGAAGCAGACTTGAGATAAGCCGTTGATGGACAGGTTGGAAGATGCTCCTCAGATACGAGTTAGAATTAGGTACTTTACCTCAGAGGAAGTGCCCTATGAACAAGCATACGTACCGCCCCAAGTATCACATCTCCCCTTGCCAAAGACGGGAAATCCCCAACCTTTGAGTCAGAGTGAAGATTATTGGAATCCGCGGGGGACAAATAAGAACTTATATCTCCCGGACAGTCGGACCGTTAAGCAACTCAAGAGCAGGGAGTGTGGAACTTTTGTACGACTTCTAGATTAGCAAACCCAGTAAGCACACCTGACCCAGACAGATCCGCTATTCCTGTACCGGTTCAGGAATTTTGAGCCTTTTCACCAGCGCTTAGGACAAGCAGAAGGGGAGGACAGCATGAAAGAGTCTCAAAGCTCAATTTCAAGGTATGATGTGATTATGGGGGATGGGCCGTTGCATGACACTACTACTTCTCCATTGCCTTTCGATGGCTTTATTGATGATGTATCAGATGATGAGTCCGATGATGGTGATGAGGATGATTTGGATTGCCCTACGTCCTTCCAGCTTGCATCCTTCTTCTGCCAGGCTCTCCACTTTTAAGTGTTAGAAATTACGTTCTTCTGTTGCGGGTTTTTTTATAGAAAGGTGGTCATAGAATAGAATTCCTTGCCTAAGGGAATTTGACTGCTATGAAATGGGAACGATGATATATGCTTCTTCAAGTCTCATCGTCGGTTTTGGCACTGAGATGATATCTCGTTGTGGCCTGGTTAAAGAGTTTTCTGAATGGAATAAGCATTCAACCGACCTAAAAGAAGTGAAGTCGAAAGAGAAAGCAATTGGCAAGATTACATCTTGTTACTCACGATCCAGTCAAGTAAAGGTCCGCCCGGACCCAGTTTCACTCTTCCCTTGCGGTGAACAAAGAGTTCAAGTTCATTCGCGCACTTCCTGGAGTGAGGGCTCATCTCGTTCAGAGTTAGGTGCGAGGAACTTGCTTGAAGAGTGAGGCAATCTTAATTGTTAGTCAAGTTAAGCAAATCCACTCCTTGGATCACTGATTTTAGGTGAGTATCCATAGCTATTGAATAAGTCTCCTATCTACGGACTGAGACCATTGGGAAGGTTAGATAGATCAAAGGTTAGATCCGATGGTTAGTATGCTTAGTCTAAGAGAGGCGCTTCCGGGTCGATACGAAGGCAAGAAGCAAAGGGGAAGTTCCCGCAAGAACCAGTAGGCTAAGTAGGGCACTCTAAGAACGAACTGTCCAGGTTGGAGAAATGGAGCCTTCCCTCGAAGCTGTAGAATAACATAGTCACTTTAAGGCTTACATTCCGCTTAGCTTGGTATTCGGTCGCTGTCACAGTCAAAGTCTTATTCTTCTCTCATTTGCTAGCAACAAGAAGTAGGGATTCGGCGCTTATAATGAGATAGATAATCGACGAAAGGCGGTAACGATCATAGATTGACCCCGGTTGTCCAACTTAAGTAACCCCTGTTCGATCAGACAAGGTTCTAAGGGATTGATCCTTAGGGCAGGCACTTTGAAAAGAAAGTTGTTTGCATACCATAGGCCAGTTTACAAAAATAGGTAAGAATTCAATCTCAATCTTACATATAGCGAAGAGAGGGCTTTCTCTATATGTAAGATTTGCACTTCAAATGAGAATCTCTTACCTTACTTTTTTTTTCTTCATCTACTCCTCTATTATCCCTGACCCACTGTTTTTTATAAGTCCTCCTGTCAAAGGTTTAAGTCAGAATCTTTAATAGTCGTTCTGGATTGATTCGTAGTTTGACTAGAACTGGATTGACTCGTAGTTTGACTAGAAGCTGTATTCTCACTGGAACTTGAGTTCATACTATTCTCATCAAACCTAAAGATGCGGCGAAAGTTGTTAAACATATGGATTTCTTGAGACAATTCAATTCTTTCCTTATCAGGGAGGGGCCCGAAGGCTGAGAATCCTGCTTACGCGAGGGATTCTTAAAAAGGTGAGCGAGTGGGTAGGTGGGTCTATCTTCTACTAGTGATTAACGTGAAAAAGCTTATTCGAGCTTGCTTGTAAGCCCTTCTAGAGTAAGATTCATGTCCACATCTCTTCCTCCAAGATCCCCTAATGGAACACTGACCTACTCTCGATGTACTGCTTATTCACCTTCCTGGGATCACAGCTTTTTTTGCAAACACTGGTTATTCAACAGCTGTTGATTCAATAACAGGAGAATCGACAACAAACCCATCAACACCGGTTATTGCAAACAACCTCTTCGGATTAACTTCACTTCCTCCGCCAGCTCATTCCTTTCCTTCTAGCCGCTGGCCAATCTTTCTTCTTTTATGAAATTGATGGTTAGAGGGTCCTGCAGGCGTGATCTATTCTATTATATGATAAGAAAAAAAGAGGAGAACTGACAGAAACTGATTGGAGTCAAAGATAGTGTTGAGAAAAAAAGGGCATTGGACAATGCCTCGTAAGGTACCTTTTCGGCTTTCGGGCACTGGTTCCTCTGCGGAATGAATTCTCATTCAAACCAAACAAGAACTTCTTATCAAAAGCAACCATCCCCTTTAACTGGCACAACACAAGCAATAGGGACGAAGTGAAGAGGTACGAAGTAACTCGACTGAAAGGAGAGGACGCGAAAGAGGAGGCCTTTATATATTATATATCTCATATATATTTAGGAAATCGAATCATCATGCACTTTAGGCCCTTCTTAAAGCCATGACGCAGGGTCACACGAGTAGCGAAAGACTGAGCTCGCTCATGCTCTCATGTTTCAAACAAACCCAGACTAGGAAGCTTGAAATCCATATGATATGGATTTGTAAACTCCGAAAAAAAAAACCAAACCATAAGGACTGGGAGAATGGATGGCTTCCAAGGCCCGGGCTCGATCCTACACAATTGACCTGCTTCATACCAGCTAGTATCTGACTTACTTAATGCACTCACAAGCGTTCGCATCGCTGCCCTAGCTTCGTGTTAAGGGCACAACGGGAAGAACTACTTTCTCTATTGACGTAATATTCATTCATAGTGGCCAGGCGGGCCGTTCCATTATCAGGCTTAAACCACAGTGTTTGAGAGAAAGAAAAAAACTCCTCCCTGTGAGAACTAGGAATCTAGCTCCCAACGATGTTCCCGCGAAGAGAAAACAAAATTGGAAGTGGGAAGAAAAACCAATGTATTGCGGTGGTTTCATAAGGCACTCACCTCTCTTTGAGGGGGTGCACCTAAGGAAGGAAGTAGCCCCTACTTCTTCTTTTTAAACTGAGAAACTAGCGAAGTCCCCCTTTCAGTTCAAGCCAGGCAGAAGAAAATCTAGCTGCTTTGGAGGATTCCTGTAATATGCCTCTATAATCACCTTACAATATAGTCAATGTAAATAGACTTTTTTATTCCCTAATGTTTCTCCTGGTAGATTCATTCGTATCAGTAGTGCCTGGCTAGGAGTAGTTATTATCCCCAGTATCCGTATAAGGAGAAGTCCCTGGCTCTATCGAACCGGGTTTTTCTGCTTTCTGCCTTCGATCCCGTGGAAGTTCCCAGCTATGCAATTGAATAACAAAGTGGAGCATATCAAAAGTCCTAAGCCGATGTAGTTGCATTGGTAAACAAAACCCCTTATGTTGCTTTCCATGTCGTATCGGGCAAGGCAAAAGGGGCCAAACGAGGGCTCCCTAGCAGGATTCTATACAAGGGAGGGCTAACGATGCTAGGAAAGCCGGCAGAGTAAAGGGCTACTATGAAAAGGTTATCTTACTCTTATTCTTATAGTTCCATTCGAGTTGCCCTTGTTTGTTGTGTTGTCGGTCTAGACAAGGCGGTCCCTTGCAGCCCTTGGGAATGACCTTGGGGCTAGTGGAATATCAGCAGTTCCAGCATAATCCTAATCAGACTCTTGCTCGTACCTAATCACTGCTGAAACCCTCGGTGAAACTGGCTTAAGCCCGACTACAGAGCCTATCTATATAGGGATATACCGCCCAACCTGTGAACCAAAGCGCATTCTAACTCCCTTTGCTTTGAGTGAAAAAGTCTTCCTTCCGTCTGATCCTAAACCTAATCTTAAAAAGAAGTTCTCAGTGTAGGGTTCCGGATGGAATCCTATTCCTAAAAGGGGAATTAAGGAAAGTAACTAAGGGGGAGTTGGTTACCATTCCATCTGGGTCCTCAAACGTGTGATTCTCTTTAGTGAGGTTGGGCTTTGGAATCTCGTCTTCGGCTTTATTGAAGTTAGGGCGCGGCCTATTGAGTAATGGAAGGGGTCGGCCATAGGCTTGATTGCTGCGCTGCTTTCCGTGTCCGAGATCAAGAGAGAATGTTTAATATGAAGGCCAGCCCATAATACCTTTCGCTTGCAGTTGGCCCCGCCCTTTCTTTCAGCAGTTTTTCTTTCAGTTTAAAGGGTTGAGGTTATTCTGGGCCGGGCTTGGATGGCATCGAGGTTGGCTCTTCCAGTTCTTTTTGCTGTACTGTCTGTTCCAATTGGCGGCCGAGCGCTAACAAACATATGGTAGACCAGACAGCTGTTCTGCTTATGTTCTTCCGGGAGGTGAAGCTATATTAGATTACGTAGGTGACGAGAATAGAATACTATATTGGGCTATTCTAGTTCGATGCAAGAAGATAAATGGGGCCGAGGCCCTTATTATACAGCAGGGTTTTCTTGCTACAGACGAGAGAGACGGAGATCTCAAGGAGCAGACCATTATTCACCGATAGACGCAGTCTATTCTCGCCGATCGGTATCAGGTGCCCCCCTCTTCTCCTCAAAGGTTCTCATTCTACGATTCCCTTTCTTCTAGCAGCTGAGTGAGGATCCGGTGTCTTAGTTGAAGTTGTTCCGGTGTAGCTAGCTGCTCTTCCATTTGGTTTGGTCCGACGGGAACTGCTTGTTTTGTTCCAGGAGTTCCGCTTCGTGCCTTTCCTGTCTGGTCGGTCGGGTGGGTGAGTAAACTGACTCTCCTTATCGGGGATATAGAGTGGGCCAATGATGAATTGAATCTTCCCTCTTCGTAGTATTCCATGCTGCAGCCAATTATCCAACCCTGGAATTAGCACCGGATCATTTGGAGACGACTGCACCGGACGTACAAAATAGGGTCAGAGGAGGACCCAACGGTTACTGTAGAGCCAGTAGTGGGGTTCTTTCCTCTCCTTAGCACTCGAGTAACTACGTACCTCAGATTCTTTCTTAATTCTTAAATACGAAAAGTCTGGTACCCCGCTCGCCATTCATTGAGAGCAAGCTAAAACTATCAGTTCTCACTCAATCCAAGAGCGAAAACGATGCATTCATTTCATCTTCTTCCTGTAGCGCCTCCGGCTTTCCAGCATATCGCTTTACATGGGTAAACTACGAGGAAAGCACTTGGTCCTTGTTGACCCCTCAATAGAATGGAATTGAAGACCTGGACTTGGCACTGAATTACTCCTCCCCTCTGCTTATTAAGTTAAGATCCTCAAAAGAACGCTCTAGGGGGCCCCTACGTGACTAAAGGTTCGTTTCTACTCCGCTTTCGACTCTTCCACTGGTTGGTGACCTGGGGTGAAGAAGTCTCGCAAGACCCTCTTTTTTAGCGGTAAAGCTTTTCATTTAGAAAAAGATAATAAGTAGAATCAGAGCACTGATCCGCCTGTGAAAGAAAGCTTTCGTCGATCGAGAAGTCAATTCTATCTTTAGAAATTGAGATTTTCATTACTCCGAATCTTCTTAGTTCGACTCTGCCTCAGGTCGAGTTGCTTTTGTGCCTGCTTTCCTGGCTCATCCCTGAACCCGGACTCCTTCCTTGCTTGCCCTGGGATGTCTTTCCACCCTTTCCCGGTGTTCATTGGATGCTCCTCTTTCTCTTTCTAGTGCAGGGACTTTCATCCGGCAAGCAGTTCTCACTCTTTTCCTTCAACCGTCCGGCTAGTAGGGGAATACTCACTTCCTTAGGCCCTGACTTGAAAGACTTCTTCGTAAGAAGCACTATTGGATTGGCTGCTTACACACCTACTCCTAGTCTAGTCTTGACCTGGGCTTTTAAGAATTGCCTGAAAGCGGAGCAAGAACCGCTTTCTAGTTTTATTACTTTTATAGCTCCTCGGCTTCAGTTGAAGCTCCTGGCCTATTGGTTGATGATAGGATTTCCTGTTGGTGGAGTTCCTGCCCTTGGCCTTGGTTCCAGTCTCGCATGCCCGCAAGTATTCTAGAAAGAATGACTTGCTTTCATGTAGCTACGCTATCCTCTCGCCTTTCTAGTCTGCCCGCTAGGAAATGGCTAAGCCTTTTTCGAGGCTTTCTAAAGCAAGACTAAAAGAATAGGAAAGACTTGGTATATAATCCGTGCCCTCGTTCCGGCTATAGTCCATTAGCAAGCGAGTAGGGAAACCGTTCCTTCCGTTCAGTAAGGGCATACAAGCATTACGGGGAGCTTTTTTATAGGAACATGACTCTTCCGTCAAGCGAAGCGTAATGAGGAAGAAATCTACATGTAATCAATCCCTTACCCTGAACAAGGGAATCACTACTTTCACTTTCGAAAGGCTAAGTTAATTACTTCTCGGGACTTCTCTTTTCTTCTTGCTTATCAGCAACTTTTCGAGCGTAGTCTGTAGTAGGGAGGGGCTTTACGTAATAGGGGGCTCCTGTCTTTCTGACGCTGCACGTGTTAAGGCTTGGAGTTTTTATTCATCTTCCTCGCCTGATTCATCACTGTCGGAGCTCTATTAGTAAATTAGGACTGCTGCGAAGTTTACTGCTACTGCTAGAGAAAGGAAAGAATCTTTGTCTATGATCGACCAATTAACCTGAAGGAGAAGATAGCACGTTTTCTCCTTTCCCTAAGCCTATGGTTCAATCCGAAAGGGGTAAGTAAATCTACTTCGTTTTGTGCCGGATTGCAGCAAATTGGTATGAGCATTTGCTTTACACTGGAAATTTCTTGCTTAAATCTTCTTCCCGGAAGCGTCAGGAAGCTACTTTCTCGCAGATGGTCTCAGCGCTAAGATAAAAGAGCCAACCGGCACTCTGTCATCTAAATCTGGATCTCCTACCTGTTCCGAGACAAAAAGGGAATTCAGTAATCCTAAGCGAGGAGGAGAAATCATCACTACCAGCTAAGATGTAACTAAATTCCAACCTCGCCCTCGGCAGCGCCAGTGTTTTTAACTAGGTTCACAGGGATTGAAGTCTGCGGACTATCAAGGGCAAGACCAAACAAAAAAGATGATTGAGACTAACTTCCGTATTCAGGCTTCCTAATCTAACTGCCTCCTCGGCTTGGCGGGTTTGTCTGTCTTGGTTGACCTTACGGCCGAGCGCCCTGAAGACGACCTGTTCGAACCTGATATATAGCTGGAAAATCAGGGGAGTGTGTTAAGCAAAGACTTAGTACACAGCTTACCCTAGGATGCATGATAGCGTCATATACTGACTATGCTCGAAAGAGGGAGGATAAAGATCTTTTTTTTTGAGAAGTGATCGATACAAAACAAAAAGCAGGTGGGGTCAAAGCGTAATCCGATCTTGTGTCTACTATTCCCACGCCCTCACTCCCTGGCCTTTCATCATGAGGACTAGTCTTGCTTTGGTGCCCTAGTTTGGCTCGCATTCGACTGGATAGCTACTGGCTTTTAACCCGGTACCTTTTATCCCCCTTCTGCTCTGGCTTGCGGGCAGACAGACCAAAACTTCTGACCCAGACGTGGGCTAAGGCTAATGGTTATGACACGACAAAAAAAGGCGAAAACAGAGCTAAAAATGGCCTAGAGAAGCTACCTTAATCCACTTGCTCGGCTCTTTCGGGTATGACGCTTACGGAAAGCCTGGACCAAGGATTGATCTTGCCGCTCTATAGAGGAACTAGCATAACAGACATGACTTAGACAAGCAAGACAACTCTTAATCACTCGTCCTCTTTTTGACTACAAAGCTGCTGTCGCTCTTACATGGCTATCCTGACGTGACGGGAATCATCGGCTGATGAAGAAAAGGTTGGCTTACCTGTGCTCTTCCACTTAAGAAAGTGTAATCTGACCTGACTAGAGTATGGGTGCGGGAGGAAGAAACCTACAGACGATCTTTCGTACCGGTTCCCCAAGGTGTGATTCTGGTTCCAGGCCCTTAACCAGCGCCCGTGGAGATAACGAGATTAACAAAAGATTTTCTCGGTGCGAAGAATAGCTATGTTTCGGTTAATCTCTTTCTTTTCCTATTCATTCGTATCTTAAGTATGTCACTTCCGGATAGCGTTATTCGATAGCAGCCTATGCCTTAATGGCATCAGTCTTATATATATGTTCGATAAGGCGGATCTGTGGGCATGAAAACAAAGAAGAGTTTTAGGGGGATCACGTATCAACACATTTTTTAGATAGTTTCAAAGGCTTGATTGGCTACAGGAAGCATCCAATGCTACTGCTTGAAAGGAGCTGGATGACATTCTTTTTTTAGGGAATACCTGTAGATAGGCGAAGCCGATTAAACGGAATTAGTAGTTTAGGTCTTACCCTGGGATTTTCGACTTGCTTTCACGTCTTTCTGTTCTTGTTCAAACGACCGCGGCTATTTCAGCTGTTGGATGAGTTAGAAGCCAGGAACAATTCGCTTTGATAACAAAGATAGATCCGTTTAAGAAGAATAGGCAGTGATGCCAGTTCGAAGAGGAAGAAAGCCAATAACTCTGGAATGGAATTAAAGGTAAAGGCCAAGAAAATGGGAATAAGGACTTCGCCCGAAAGAAAGGAAAGCCTGCCGAAGACTTATAGGCGGGTCGATGTAATTGAGCAGCACAGCAGTTGAATAGATTTTTTCCTATCCCCTTATTTAATTTCAATTTAGCAGGTGATGTTGAATGCTCTAGTTCGCTAGAGTAGAGAGAGCACTAGAACAAGGGTTGACATCTTTTCGTTCACATCCCGCTTAGGGCGAGACTACTCTTCCCCGCTTATTTCTTAGGGCCGAGTCACCCTCCAAGTCGCCCTTAGCCTTTTCAGTGGGTACACCTTTGAGTTCTCAGGGCGGTCTAGTTCTTGGAAGTAGAGTTAGTGGTCTCCATCTCAAGTCAATTGATACATCCACTAGTTCGAGGTCAACGGAACCAAGAAAATTAGTCGAAAGCCAATTCTCCTTCTCCCTTGCCCTTTTACTTACCGGGTTTCCCTCTTTCTGGTTAAAATCAAATGCCAACGTGCTTAAAACATGAAGTTCGAAGTGGGATGGGATCTAGCCTTTGGGCTTAGTTCAGAGTTCTGCCTTCTTCTCCTTGAGAACTGGGAAAAGAGTAAGAACTTATAGTCATCGCCTTGAGCTTTCTTCTTTATCGCCGGGAGCCGGTTCAAGTAATGGAATGTCCACATCCACATATTCGGCTTAAATAGCCCTAGCTAGATGAAAATTGCCTGGGTGGTCTTTCTCACATTGGTAAAGGAAGAAAAGACGATTCGGCCTATCAAGAAGATTTTCCGCATAAAGTCTCTTTTTTAGATTCGGCCACACTTTTAGCGATGAGACGATGCAAGGAATGGTGTCAGAGCAGTTAGCAGCCATTCTGTGACCTTCATAGACAGATAAGGAGGCATGGAATTTTTTTAAAAAAAACCTAGAGCTAGAGGATGAAGGGTTTTCTATTCCGCCTTAGTATAGTAGTGCACTCGCTACCTTAAATCATTCTAGAAAAAAGGTTTAAGACGAGGAGAAGGAATGGGACACGCAGCTTCTTATTTAATCTTTACCCGCATCGAAAAAAATCTTTTGCGAGGAGGCCCCTCTGAGCATAGTCCTTACTTTAAACAGGAAGCATCCAAAGCAATCCACCTTCTCCGGCTAACCGATAGGGAAATCCTTACACAAGCCCAAAAGCGTGAACTCGATCTTCAGCCATTACCACGATTCTATCAAAAAAGGAAGGATTCTACTAAGTAAGGGGCTGCGGAGGGACTGAGTTTGAGTCACGAAAGAAGAAAGAAAAGGCAAGCAATTGTTGAAGCTGTCAAGCAATAAGTAATTTGACTGCGTAAAAGCCTACTAAGGTCCGCTCGACGTTCTCTTCTTCCTTTCCTGGTCTGGGACTATCCCCGAGTGTATTTGCCCAAGATCGATCCCTCACAGAAGACTTGAACTTGAAGTCAGGAATGGACCGCTCGCAAGACTCAAAAGATAGTAACGGAAGCATAAATTTTGACTTTACGGAAAAAGTGAATTAGACAGAGAAAAAGTTGCCTCTTAACCAAGGGCTAACTTTCGAACCAATCTGGAGAGCACTCCCGACATCAGCTGTCCGCGGCTCGGAATCGACGTAAAGCGGGCGCTACGGATGCGCTCCTCTTTTGTGTCATTCCCTTACGAGCTCGCGTGTTGGCAGTGGTTGATGCAGTTTGTTTATGCTCGCGGTGATCAGTGGTCTCAGGGTGCCCTTTTGGCCCCATGGGTACGTTTCGCTTTGGATAGAAAGACCAATATCGTTATCTCAAATTCCAGTCTTGACTACTTTGAGAGTAGGAATGGGCCTTATCTACCTTCCTGTGAAGGTAGGGGCATTCCCCCTTGGCCGACTTGGTAGCTCCCTTGAGAGTGCTGGCAAGAGGAGGAGGAGGATATTTTCAATTGGGAATTACATCAACCAGCCGTTACTGAAACCAGTACAAAAGTGGTTTGCAAAGGTCCTAAAATCTATTCCTAATTCATGGACTTTTGATCAAAGCGCTCCGCTCTTTCGGTTGAAGGGTGCGTAGCGTCGAAGCTCTAAGAATTTTCTATCTTTCTTTATTTGGCTAAAATGTGCAGCTAGAGGATGAGCAGCGGATATGCGTTATACAACCGATCTACGACATCTGCCTTACCTTCTTTCCTTACTGGTGATGTTGAATAAGCGGTGTACATATAAATTGAATCATCAGCCATGGGACTTAAAGTAGTGAGTGGGATAGACTCCATAAGAATCTGACTCTAGAAATTCATTTTGAATAGAAAGATCTTCCTCAATAGAAACTGAACGTCTATCTTTGCTCTCAGTCCGGCTCCCGTGGGCTTTGTACTATCCTAAAGAAACTTGTCCCGAAGACAGCATGCTTCTCCTATCCTAATAGGCTTCATAGCTGATAGTCATGAGATTTCTTATCTAAGCTGTACGGAGATCCGCAGCTAACTCATTATGTGACTGGTGGGCTAGATCCGCAAAGCCTACGAAGGGACAGTCATTATCTGCTGTTTTATCTTAGAATAAATAAAGGGTTCCACGGGTTCTAGGTAGTATATCACCAGGGAGGGCACTCGTCCAATCTAGGGGTGGGCATACCATAGGAAGGTTCAGCTTGATCGGTAGTAATGAGATTTCAAAGTCGCAGACTGCGGCTTGGAAGATAATAAGAACATATTACCTCCAAGTCATCTTTCAAAAGGATAAAGCGCAGTTCCCCGTTTCTCAAGGTATGAACTCTTGGAACCTTACTCCCTTGATTTACCTGGCCAAAAGAGTGCCGTTTCATCTGGTAACATAAGCAATTTCTTCAAGACTTACCCCTTCTCATTTTCCTAGAAAGAAAGAAATTTGCTTCATTTTGCAGCTTAAAAAACTTTCATTGAGAAGGTGGGCTGAATTGAGCTAATGAACTTTCTAAGCGCATCAAAAGTCTCATTGGGAGCTTGGTCCACGGGGTTTGAAGTTACGAGACCGCAGGGCCGGGTTACTCTAGTTCCCCGGGGAGGATTGAAAATGCTCGACTGCAAGGAAAGTAGAGGATTGTAGCACTGAACACTCGCGAAATCTAGGTTCTTTCAAAAGCATGACCTAAAAGTCCTATAAAAAGCAAGAACATTTTGATCCCTTTTTTTCTTCTTTTTTTTTTCTGACATTCGAATCTCAAGAGAAAAAAGTGTCTTAGTTGACTTTTTCTTCATTTTTCTTATATCGCTATACATTTATAGGGTCCCCAGATGTGGAGTGACTTACAGCACCGTCTTTCGACTAGCTCTTAGTCTTAGCTTTTGACTTCTCTCACTGTCTTCTTGACTTTTGGTTCTCTCACTCTCTTCTTGCCTTTCAATTCTCATCCTTGCCCCTTTCACACGAGCCTTTCCTCTTCTTCTTTTTATTTAGTTTAGGAATGGACGCGCACCCACAAACTACTTTTTTCATAAGAGAAGTACGATCGGATTGGAGGCGGGTATGCCAGTTGCATATGGAAGTTCTACGATTTCATGATGCAGCACGGAGTATAAGATCTCCGTTAGTTTCGGCCTTTTCCCCACTCCTTCTATTATTATAATGGATACGATCGGCTTTTTCATGCATCCCGATAACTTGATGATGTCAATCGAGAGTGATAATAGTTTTATGCTTTACCACAAGATTAGGTGCTACAGAGATCTAAACAATTAGCATACTCCGGCGGTAAAGAGTCTAGAATAGAAGATAAATTATTACCTATTCTTGTCAACCGTGAGGATTAAGCTGCTACTTTCGACGGTAGTAAGTCATGACCCGTTGATAAAAGTGGAGAATCCTAGCATTGAAAGCCCTGTCCTAGATTAGAATTTGCTGCTTGCCACCAGCATGGGATCGAAGCAAAAAAAGTCTCTTTTACATTGGTTATTCGTAACCTAGCTGATTAATATCGCTTAATAGCGCATAGGCTTGGATCAGCGGATTAAGATGCAACTTCTCTTGTTTTGTGAATGCTTCGGACTTGGGTAAAGTCACTCTTCGGGCCGTTGGGGCACTTGAGGCTTCGAATTCGGTATGCTTCGGACAGCAGATAAGAGTGAAGTGAGTGTCCCTTCATCTCTCGTGAAAAGCTATCCCTTTCCATCCGGCTTGGAACCTGTCCTTTCAGTCGCTAGAAAGTAGTTCCAGGTATTCCACTTGCTAGCTAATTCCTAGCTATATCTAATTCCCGCACAGGCAAATGCTGATGGCCAGGAGATCCGTCCAAGTAAAGCCCATTAGAGACTGACCCCACTCAGTTGAGTAGGCGATAGATGGCATTGGCTTCCTAAGAGCCTGTTCAAGATGCATTTCTAGTTCTTCTCTTCGCCCTTAAGGAAGTGCGACTATTGGGATTGGATCTGTAGTTTTGATTGAGGAGTGATCGATCCGAGATTCTAACTTCACTTATGAAATTCTTTAGGAAGACCCCTTTCTCCTTAGCTGACTGAGACCATTTCCGGCGGTAGAACTAGATAGCGGTTAGAACGTCAGGTAAACTGCAAGCTATGGGAGTTCTGTAGCTCCGGTAGGTCGACTAAGCCTAAGCCACTAAGGAAGAGTTATGAATCCATATCAGCTATCTGCCCACTGCCCATAAGCATGTCTGAATAAGCCTGCTGATTAGCTTAGCCCACCCCGGCCGAATCTCCTCACAGAACGAGGTTAGTTTTCTAATTTGCTAACCACATGGACAGCATAAGCAATATCGGGACGAGAAATGGTGAGAGAAACAAGTCCCCCAGCGGCGATATAAAGTTGCATTAGGAATATACTCCCCCACCATCTGACCAAAGCTTCACGACTTATTTACAATTCTAGTGACGGAGAGAGATCAGGACGGGAACTAGTATCGAATAAGCAAAAGAAGGGAACCAGTAAACAAGTAAGACTGCTAAGCAGGAACCAAGATTGATAGGAAGCAAGCAACGGACAGTTTACACAGATGCGACAGGACTGGTTGGCCCCTTTCCGACAGATAGAGAGAACACAGATTTACTGAATACGGGAGACTTTCCAGTTTCCGGATGACCTATTCCAGATTCGCTACTAAGTAAGCAAGCAACCCTGGTTTCAGCTCTCTTTGAGTTAAAATCTTTTCAGTGGTGAGTTTGACCGTGTGACTATGCTTTCTGTGGTCTTGTTCAAATAGAAGAGGTCCCTTTGGGTGCTATCACATAGCCCTAAGCATGGCAAGTCAGGTCTCTAATCGACAACAAAGAGATATGCCAATTAGCGGCACACTGACTAGTAACCTCTTTTCGTTAAATCATATAGTAAGAAAGAAGTCTTATCTTATTTAAGATTCCCCAATCTCTAAGGCTTTAGGGGCGTAAAGATCCTAAGTCTTATCAGGTCGATCAAAGAAAAGAAAGGGTGTCGCTTCCTAGTCCTTTTCTCTTATGGAGAGCAAGGGCGGGTAAAGTTCTTCAATACCCGTCGTTCTCTCGCTAAAGGAACCCTTTGATTAAAGGGAAGAAAAGAAAGTCAAGACAAGCTTCATCTTCCCCTTCTCTTTCACTCAACACTTTCATTATCATATAGAAAGTTCAAATCGATTCACACTTTCCTATCTTTCCTTTCGCCAGCGAACCTAAGTTAGAGACAAGCGGGTCAAAGAATTCCCTTTCGAGAACACCGAAACGAGAGTCACTCGCTCCCTTTGCTCTTTACCTCTTTGTTGTACGCCTGGACCTGGTGGGGCTGGGGAACCCCCTGAGCTAACACCACTTGGAAACACTATTTCAAGCCAGCCAGTCACACTCGTTACCTG
>CAOJCR010495024.1:0-2500 GCA_948330485.1 Euphorbia neoarborescens | reverse complement strand
ACCAACGGCTCTTACATCCGATCCATAGGTGGGTCGCAAAAGTACTATCTTAGATAGATAATGATGGTACTTTTGATCAGACCAAACCTCTGTTTAGGTTAAAGGGTGCGTGCAAGACTTTCTCATATGACTTGTCGGCTGCCACTGATAGGTGGCCGTTGGTCATTATGTTCGAAGTCTTTCAGTATCTGTTCGACCGGTCGTTTGCATCCAGTGTGGTTAATTCGGCTCTTGCCACAAATATCTTCGAAGTTCCTTTTGTAAAAAGAAGGAACTCGACAGTTTCGTTTGTGACGGGGCAGCCTTTGGGCTATTACGCCTCTTGGCCACTCTTCGCCTTCTCTCATCATTTAATGGGGCGGCAGAACAAGTTTATCCAGGTAAACGTTTCGACGGGTACGCGGTTCTTGGTGATGATGTTCTCATCACCGACCCCCATGTTGCCCCGGTCTATGCTAATCTGTTAGACAGGCTAGGTGTGAGCATTTCTTATGCAAAATCTCTAGTATCTGAAACAGGTTGTGTAGAGTTTGCCAAGCGGTTCCTTGTCGATAGGTTACAGGTAGATTTCTCTCCTGTGTCCCTTCGTTGTTGCCAGAACTACTATTACCCCACAGGGTTGATGGCGATTCATATGAAATATAATATCAATCGCTTCTCAACTTTGTGTCGTATTGGTGGTGCTGGCTACAGAACCCTTTCTTCACTGTAAAAACCTTCTTCTTCAAGTGTGAAAAGGAAGGAGGCGATGTGGCTGAAGATCAAATACCCACTGGAAATCTGGTTGGGTCGAGGCAAACCTCTTAATCCCTACCTTTGTGGTATCCTAATAGCTAAGCTCCGAGAGGAGCTCAAGGTGATTCCGGATCAATACTTCACCCAACCGGGTATGAAGGACTTTCTGGAATGGTCTCTTCTGAGATCGTGGGTTAAGGCTTGGACCAAGATGGTTCACTGGTACTCGTCTATAGCGTTGTTACCTGATGCCACCCTCGAGCAGCTGCTCGATGGTCCGCCAGTTGTATCTACTTCCTGGAATGCTACCCTGAAAGATGAAAATCTTGTAAGGTTTGGTATTCTATGGAAGTGTTATGATTTGGTTGGTTCCCTTGGTTTGCTATGGCAACCAGGGATATTGCCAGAGAGTTCACCCCTCTTGGGGGGCTACTTGTGTGGTGGCGTGGCAGGCGACTCCTTTTTGGTGTGTGCTCAAGGCCTTGAACAACCTCGAGCACACAAGGGTGTAGTCAAAATCAGACATGATAATGACGAACCCTCCACGGCCATTTAACTTGCTCTGAAGCAATTGTTGCCTGCACTTGAGGTAGCAGTTGTTGTGTGACATTCCCGGATTGTTACTGGTCTACTGCCGCCGATAGAAGTTTTCAAAATCTTGCCCCTCTCGGGAGCCGTTGATACTGTGCCCTTATTAAGATAAGATAGGGGTGCCCGTAGCTGATGAAGGCGCCAGGTCATCTAGTCGGGGTCGACCAAAATTTATTAAGTAATAAAGAGATCTAATTTAATTAATTGGAAGGAAAAGGAGGGCTTCGATCCATTGTGATTCGGTTCCTTGGTGTGGAGAGATCAGATCTCCGCCATAAAAGAGAGAGCTCGTAGGTAGCGAGGGAGCCTAGAAAGTAGGATACCATGCCCAGAGAACTCAATTCGTTAAGAGCTTAGCTAAAAGAGAAAGGGCTTACTTTCTTTCCTGCTTTACTCTGCCCCACCGCTTGCTGCCCAACTAAAAAACAATTCTAGCGACCGCTAACAGTCTCAATTGCCTTCACTAAAGCAGCACTCAAACGACTATTGTCACCCCCGCGCCTTTCCTAGGGCTATAAGTAAGGACTTAACAGTAGGTTAGACTGTAGTCAAGGAGGTAGGCTTAAAGCCAGCAATAAAGCTAACAAAGTCTACCGCGACGCGAGCGAGTAGCCTTTGCCAAAGCAAAGAAGCGCTAAGAGCTTACTTCTTTGTTGCCTTGTCAAAGTTAGGGGATGTCAGGAGTGAACGGATGCAAGAAGAGTTCTGTTCCTACTTGATTAGGATGGATTGCCCGGAATGGGAACCAAGCATTTTCTTCCGCTATTTAGAGAGTCGATAGTTTCTTGGGAATGAAGAATAAACTGACTTCATCACCATGAATTGCTAAGATACTCCAAGTATAAGCAACCCTATCTCACTCACGGAAAGCAAGAAAGGGAAAAGCTATTTGTGTCTGTCTGAAAATAAGTCCTCTTTGGATAAGTTAACATCGGGTAACGAATTTTGGTAATTATGTAAAACGAATTCCATTCCAAAAAGAATAAGAAAACACTTTTTCTTACGGTCAGCAGTGATAGCTTATAACAGCCAATTCCAGTTTTGATTGATTCAGACTTGGTTGCACATTCAATCTTTCTTTCCATGTAAGAAAAGAAACTGTCGACTGTCAATCGATCTTATCTGTACACTGTCTAGCTTCTATTTCAGTTACAGAGCGGAGAGAGGAATGAAT
>CAOJCR010493771.1:0-10344 GCA_948330485.1 Euphorbia neoarborescens | reverse complement strand
TTGGAAATCCTTCCTCCGAAAGCCTCAAGTCCCAATTTGGGTCCACCTTTTAGTGGGAGGTACTAAGAAAGGAATATTCCACTCGCTTGGAAAGATTTTTCTTCTTCAAAATTTGATTTTTCTTTACGAAGAATTATCTTTAAAAATTATTTTTCCAAAACCCAATTTTCTCTTAAAACATAAAAGTTTTCGTTTCCACGAAAAGTCGCTGCGCTCACATCTGGTTTTTGATTAGACTCTCCATTTCCTCATCCATTGCCTCTAGCCATTTGTCCTTAAACTGACTATTTATGGCTTCCTGGTATGACTTAGGAACCAGCTCCTCTTGTAGTGCCTCTCCTGTGGCCAGGGCATATGAAACCATGCCATTATACCTTGTTGGAGGTCTGATCTACCTTCTTGCTCGGTCTCTATCCAAGGTATAATTAGTATGATCATTTTGTGTGTATGTAGTGGCATCTTTCCCTTGCTGTAGGTCTACATCTGTCTCTTCTTCATGGTTATCAGGGTGAGTCTGGACATTGTTATTCCCTCCCAATTGCTCTTCTATCAGTACCTCGGTGTTCCTTGTTTGTCTATCTGAGTTCTCTTCCGAACTTTTCTGCCCTGTGTCATTTGAGGAGTTTGAGCTTGATCCTTCTACTGTAAAGTACATCTTGTCTTCCCTAAATCTAACATCCCTACTTATAAAACTTTTGCCATACCCTTTTGCATTTGTCCATATCTTGTAGCCCTTTATCCCTTTTGGATAACCTATGAACATGCACTTGATGGCTCTTGCTTCAAGCTTATCCTGCTTGATATGAGCATAGGCAACATACCCCAGTGTTCTGAGGTTCTGAAGATCAGGAGGATGTCCTGTCCAGACTTCTTCTGGGGTTTTATAGTTGATTACAGATGAGGGGCATCTATTAATCAAGTATCCTGTTGTGTGTACTACTTGTCCCCAGAATTTTTTAGGTAGGTTTGCCTACAGTAGCATACATCTTGTCCTTTCTAGGATAGTTCTGTTGTATCTCTCTACTACTCCATTCTGTTGAGGAGTGTAGGGTATTGTGAGTGTCTTTTGATCCCCTCTGCTCTATAGTAAGAGTTAAACTCCTCTTTTATAAACTCTAGGCCATTGTCAGTCCTGAGTATTTTCATTTGTTGTCCACATTGAACTTCTATTAGTTGCTTCCAGTCTTTGAATGATTGGAATGCTTGATCCTTACTTTTTAATGTATAGGCCCACACCTTTCTGGAGTAGTCATCTATAATTGATAGAAAGTATCTAGCTCCCCTCATAGTTTCTGTTCTTGCTGGACCTCAGAGATCTGTATGAACATAGCTTAGTTTGGAAGGTGAGGTGTAGGTTGAGCTCTGGAACTTCAGCCTTGTTGACTTCCCAAGGATACATGGTTTATAAAAGTTCAGTTTGTCCAATGTTGATTCTCCAAGTAGGCCTTGCTTGTGTAGTTCAAGTAAACCTTGTTCACTGACATATCCTAGCCTTTTATGCCATAACTCTGCCTTTGACAGTTGCATCTCAGTCATTGATACTGTCATACCAGTGACTGTCTTCCCTTCTAGGGTGTAGATCCCACCTGCCAGTACATCCCTCATGATGCACCTTGAGTCTCTGTACACTTTTATTGATGTGGCATTTATTGTTATACAACATCCTCTCTTGGCAAGTGTAGGTAGGGAGATAAGGTTCTTTGTTATCTGTGGGACTAGTTTCATATCTGTTAGAGTCAGTATGTTGCCCTGACTTGTTTGGATCTTTACATTCCCTATACCCAAGATCCTATATGCATGGCTATCTCCTAGCATTACATGGCCAGTGTCCTCCTCAGTTAGTTTGTCAAACCAATTCCTGTTATAGCAGATGTGGAATGTAGATCCACTGTCAAGAATCTATATCTCTTGTGTTTCTTTAGTGTCAACTACAAGAATGTCACAATCATATTCATGTTCTGTGATGTTTACAGCACCTGGTTTCTGTGGTACCTGTGGATTCTGATTGCCTTTGCCTCTGTAGGGACAGTTTTTTTTTTCTGAAATGTCCCTCTTTATGGCAACTGAAACATTTATAGATAACTCCTTCTTTTGAGTTAGACGTCTGTCCCCCCTTGCTCTTTTCTTTCTTCTTATTGAAGTTACTGAATTTTTTAAACTCTTTGTCCCTTTTCCTTTCACAAAGAGGCTTTCTCCAGTGGACTTTGGTTCTGTCTTGAGGCCAGAATCAAATGTTCTAAGTGCATTAATAACATCATCAAGAGTTAGGGAGGTTCTGCCGTACTATGTTGTTTGTATGTCCTTGTGTTTGTCTGTCAAAGAGTTTAGCAAAACCACAGCCATGTATTCATTACTCAGCTTCTCTTCATCAACTGAATTCAGAGCAAGAGTGATCTTCTTGAATTCATCAAGATTAGTCTTAAGACTTAAGGATGGGTCCATTTTGTAATTCAAGAACTTTTCTTTTAGTAGAATTCGGTTAGAGAGTGTTTTTAATAGGTAAAGAGTGTCCAATTTCTCAAGAACACCTATGGCAGTAGATTCATCCTTGACTAATCTGACTACATTATCAGCCAATTATAGGATAAGGATCCTGTATGCTTTTCTCTCTATTCTTTTCTCCTCTGCTGTCTTCTCTGCTTCGGGTTTATTGGCAGATTCAGGGTCAATTGCAGCATAAAGATCATTCACATCTAATAAAGACTCAATCTTTGTCTTCCATGCTGCATAGTCTCCAACCCCATCAAACAGGTGAATTTCGCATTTGCGGGAAGCCATCTGCGTCCTTCCAGCATTTTAGAATCAGACTTTCCTTGCTGCAATTCTTTTCTTTAATTTTTCCCGCGATCTTCAAGTTCTTCTTGATTTTTCAGAATCATACTCTCTTTCTGCAGTACTTCTGATTCTTCTTTTCACAATCTTGAAGCCCTTCTAGATGGCTCTGATACCAAATTGTTAACCTATAAACAGTAATTTTGTAATCTTGTAAGATCAAAGAAAAGAAAATGGCAACGCACAATACACTGTAGTTTATCCTAGTTCAGTTTTTATTTCTTCGCTGTGTCAACTCAATTACATGCCTTAGTTATATACTGAAATTTATAGAGGCTAACTAACTCCTCACTTATGCAGGTGTACAAAACAATACTGCTTAATCAAATAAGCCGAAGCCCATTACTCGAAGACACAACCCAGCCCATTTTATTTATTGCCTTATAAGTCTCATATCTTCAGTATCTGCCTTCGACAGACCAGGTTCATGCCCTAATTTCCATTCTACTTCTACACCATACATATACACATTGTTGATGTCAATATGGATAGTCCATTTTTTAGAAGCTTTAATGGCTAAAATCATTCTGATTGTGGCAATCTTAGCTACTAAGCTAAAGTATTTAAAGTAATCTTCTCCAAGAATATGATTGTAGCTTTTAGCTATAAGTCTAGCTTTGTGGCGATTAATATTGCCATTAGGTTTACATTTAACCTTGTAAACCCATTTATTGGCTATAGCCTTCTTTCCATGTGGGAGTGTACATAACCGCAAGTATTGTTATCTTCTAAAGCATCTAACTCGTATTACATAGCTTGTATCGAGTTTAGATCTAGACAGCCTTCTTTGCATGAATGAAGTTTGTTAATCTGTTGCATTTTTGCAATGAAACTAGAAAGAAAATTAGTAAAGTTGTTAAGAACATAATCATTATATTTTATAGGTTATTTGATAAGTAGGTTATTTGATAAGTCTGGTACTCATTCTAACTAGATCGGAGCATCAGCTCTCATAATATAGAATAATCAGAAATTTCATCAGTAGTAATAATAGTTAACTGAAAATTTGGTTAAAAAAAAATATCCTTCATGAAATACAACATCTCTTGATACTATCATCTTGTTTAAAATTAAATCGGATAACTTGCAACCTTTTTAGCCAGAAGAGAAGCTTAGGAAAATACTTTTGTGGGCTCTAGGAGCAAGTTTATTACAAGAAGAAAAAATTTATAGAAGCATAAAGTGGCAAATACCCGAAACTTGGAATAGTTTATCTAACTCCTTGAAATTTTTCTATAGAACTTTGCCAGTTGAGAAGTTTTCTTGGTAAAATATTGATTATGGTTGCAACATATAATAATGTTTCTCCCCAAAATTAAATAGGTAAATTAACTGCAACCATTAAGGATCTAGTAAATATCCATAAGATGTTTATGTTTTCTCTTAGTTATAATCATCTGCATCTACAACAACACTTTAATTAGTATGAAAAGTGTTATGTGAACTAGATTTACCTTTCTTTGGCTTTAGATGTAGGACCTCAGGCGCTACCAACTCCCCCAAAACCAATTGGTAATGAGGAAGGTGCATACACTTCCTTTATAGTGTATTCACTTGCACAAGCGCTCACGACATTCGACTGTGGCTCAGCCATGAAACCTCCATCACTGGATAATTGATGACCACCAGACTAACATCAGAGATTTCCTCCATCCAACAAGTTTGAAACATGCTGCTCGAGTATGCCTTGTTTATTTACAATTATCATAATACAATTGATTCTTATCAACTTATTATTAGCTTATTTATTTAAGTCTCCACTTCTAATCTGATAAGAATAGTTATCTATTTCCATGTACCTTGAAGAAGAGATTTCATTTTTTTTTTCAATTCCACATAGCATAGAATATACCTTGTCAAGGCTCGTTAGCAGCTCCAATGTCAAAAAAATGGTTTTCACTCCGAAACGATTTCGGGAGCAAAAGTTCGTAATTTTAGCTATGAAAATAAGGTTATTTTAATAAAAAAAATATCCTTTCGGCCTCCGAACAATTTTTTATTTATGAGGATCGAAAACGCAATTTTTCCAGTAAAAAAGTTCTGATTGACTTGAAATTTGAACCTTAGAATCCTCGTACCCCCGGATCTAAAAAGTATGCTCAATTTTAAAAATCGAGTTCATTTAAAGCTCCAGTTTATGGCCGATCCGATTGGTCCGGTTCGGAATTTTTCAGCTTTTTTTCGAGAATTCAAATTGCATTACAACAGAATTGTTACCAATAGAAATTACATTTCATCATTGTTCATTCGAGAATTCAAATTGCATTACAACAGAATTGTTACTAATAAAAATTACATTTCATCATTGTTCATCACACTCATGCGCTTCTAAAACCCAGGTGCTCACACCTATATTATTATGCTTTTGGCAATAACTTTTTAAATAAATTTAAGAAAAAATAAGAATGCTTGTAGGGTATGACATTTTCTAAAAATCTATTATAAAAAAGGTTATAAAAAAAAGCCTGTTGTTACTTCTGCAAAAGAAATTTCTGATTTGGAGCATTATTGATAAATTGAAGTATAAATTTAATTTAATTTTTTAAAATATTATAATTCAGTTTCTAAAAATTTTAATCAAAACATAATTAAAATTTGAATTACTATTTTACAAAAATATTTTTATTTTAAATTTATGTTAAGATTTAAATATATAGTAATAATTATAATTTTTTATTATAAAATTAAAATTAAAATTATAGTTAATGATCTTTTATTAATATTATTGAATTATAAAAATAAAAAATTATAAATTTTACCATAATTTTAAAAAATTTAAATTTAAAAATTTTTATAATACAATTTTAATTAACTAAACTAAAAAAAATTTATTTAATAATATTAATTTTTCAGTTATTCGATTTTTATTCAATTATTAAAATGAATAGTATTTATTTTACTTCAATTAAAATCCCATTGAATTTGATCACATCCTTATTTATAATGGGAGTCAAACAAAGAAAATTTTGTTATTGTTTGTTAAATGTATAAGATGAATCATAAATGTAAAAAACTAAGATTTACTGAGACCCATGAGGTAATTTTCCTAACTGAATATACGATCAACAAGAAAAAAATAAAAATAAAGAAGACGAAGAAGAAGACCAGTGACGTCATGGTCAAATCAAGTGACATCATCTATCACCATATAGTGCTTAGAGTTTTGGACTTTTTTGTCTTTGTCCCCCTACAATTTTTTTTTTAATGTTAGAGCTAATTATGTACAAAAACAAAATCATCCATAATCCTCATGCATGTCTAAATTTTTTTTTTTTTTTTTAAGTTGATAAAAAAAAATTTTTTTTTTAAATATTATTTCCTGTAAATTAATTAATTTAATTCCCGAAAACAATATCTCATATCTAGTAAATTTTTGGCCCACATTTTCGTATATAATTCTCAATTGCAGCCCTAAACTAACACGTAAATTAAGATATAAATATTAGATTCTTACAAAAATAACAGTATTTTAAATAATAATTATATAAATGATTTTTTTAAAAATTAATTATAAAAATGGTCTAAATAAATTCACAAATTGTAAAAAAAAATTATCTCTTTCTTATACTCTCTTGATGACATGTGTCAGTCCCTTTCCTATTTTCCTCTTCTTTCGCCATGTGTCTCTTCTTTATTTGTTTACTATTTTCCTTCCTCTTCTTAAATAATTAAATTTTTATTTTTAAATTATCTTTAAATCTATTTATTTTTTTAATATGCATGTTTAGAAAATTTTTTATATTTTTTTATCTTCGAAATAAGATTCATGTTCATATATATTATTTTTTTATCATATAATAATCACAATATTAACGCAGTATGAAAACAATATTTTAGAATATACACAGTTATAATCTAAAAATACTGTGTTGATACTGTAATTATACTGTGATGATACTGAGTTAATACTGCGATTATTACATTATGGGAAAAAAAGAAAATCTGTCATTTCTACAATTTTAGAAAGTAAATATAAAGGAAAGGTTTAAATTGTAAAAATAAAATATGATCTATCAATTCTCAAATAATACAAAATTAATTATACAAATATTTACCAAAAATAAACTGATTTGTATAATTTCCTATAAATATTAATTAAATAATTAAAAACATTAACCCAGCTAGCTAAGGAATATTTATTTTGCTTGCACTTTATCTTAATTTCTAATATTAAATATTATGTATACTAGTTTTTTTTTTTTTTTTTTGAGTGATTATGTATACTAGTTTTAATTCAAGATATAGACCTGTGATTTTTTTAAGCTTAAAGCGACTTTTTTTCGTATTCGGAAGATAAGAATTTTAAGAACATTACTTTGTTATATTGTAACATCTTCGTTTAAGATATATCATATAATATAATATTTAATATGATAAAAAAAAATTATATGTTCCATTTGAAATCAAGGAGGCCGATGATGGTTCAGACTATTTTCGTCCTCTCTAGTCTTCATCTGTTTCTTGTCCTGCTCGCTTGTGGGGTTTATTTTTGTTGGTTCAAAACTCAGATCTGAGAGTTTCCAGCTGTTTTTTCGGGGTTTCTCCTTTCCCTCTGTTTCTTTCTCAGATTTTCTCAGTTTTCCTTTGAAGCACGGGACGGAAGCGTTTTTTCTGACGGTGGATTTCGTGCGGCATAGATCTGGCCGATCTGCATTTTCCGGTTTGATCCTTTGAGATCGTGGAGTTGCGGGGCTCTGCGGACAGCTTGAAGGGGTGTTTAGGTTGTTTCCTTGGGTAAGTTTGCTGTTTCTGAGTTTGAGCTTTGTAGTTTCTGAAATGATGTTCTTGGTTAGAAATTGAGATGAATTCGAGATAAGAACAAATGATTTCTCTCAAAAATAAGCCAAAGCGAATACCTGCACAGTAAGCAAGAACACACCGTGGTGATCCTTAGGGAGATACCTCCGATGCTTAAGTCAGGATGTCTGTAAGTGATAAAAATGATAGCTTATAGATAGAGAGAATAGAATAGAATTAGATACCTCTTCCTATTGGGATCTGGTAATATTTATAGGCTATATGTGAAATGTGACAGTTGCAGCCTTTATTACGGTTTCCTTATGAATATGGGAAGAATTCTTAGTTAGAAAGGAAAGAAATCATAGGGATTAAAGGCTCCCCTGATTCTGCCCTCAATCGCGGGGTTTTCCTGTTTGGAGCCATATAGAGACGCATCTCTATTCAGTCCGTCACCTACTCGGTCCGTCCTGTATTGATGAAGAGCTCTGAGGCTCGGTTCAGTTATCTTTGGAACAACCCGGTTAAGATATTATACCCGGATTATCATCAAGTCCCCCCTTTTAGCCTGATTTAGCCTTTTAAGGCTAAGAATTTAAACGGAAAGAAAATTGAATCTGAAGAGTCGTATAACGTCGCTTCTGTTATAAATGCGTATCCTCGCGCTTTGTGCCCTACCCCTATCTTTTCACCATGTGTCAGGCTCCTTTTCTCGAGGTCATGATTACTCTGATGGGTTTAAAAAGGATTTTAGGGCTTTCAAACCAGTTTCTCCCTCTATTTTGCTTTCTTGGTCAATTTTTCTCTCTTGCTTTTGAGTTCCTCAGGTACTACTTTATTACTTTACTTTTTTTCTGTCATTTATTTACCTGTTTTGATAGTGTCGCATCTTGTTTGTTTGGTTTTCTCTTCTATTGCCATTGATTTTTTCCTTCTTGCATTATCAAATACTCTTGATTGTCTGCTTAGATTTCTTTCATTGTGTCCTCCGATTCTTCTTCTTCCCTTCCTTCCATTTCTGACGACGCTAGGTTGGCTCGTTTAGAATCCCTAAGACGGGTGCAATGCATTAGCGATGTGCCCTCTAGGGTTTATGGTAATCATATAGAAAAGTATAAGGAGCGTTATCCCTAGATGAGACAGGTAGATATCTTATTGCCTGAGCATTCTGACCGGATTACCGATCCTTCTCCCGGTTATTTTTCATGTACCTTCATCACATAGATAATGGTTTCCTGTATCCTCTTCATGGCGGGTTAGCCGATATTCTCGATACCTTCAGCTTATGCCCAGCGCAACTACACCCCAATTCTTGGGCGGATTTATGCGCCGAATACTGGATTTGTAGAAATCTAGGCTTCACTTTCAAGGGTGACTTGGCCCGCTTACTTCTGACCCCAACCCTTCGAATGGGGGTTGAGGATCATGTCTTTTTCACCAAGCATAAACACTGGTGTGATTTTTCAAACCGGCTCCAATCCGTTCATGAATTTAAGTCTTTCTGGTTTTATATTAAATTGGATCTCCGCCCTTATTTCCCTCAGTTCCCAACTGCTTGGAGAGTTTTGGATTCGTCCACCTGGAGGGAGGGTATGGCCGATCCGGGTGACTGGAGGATTCGACGTCTTGATCTAGTCCCTCGCCGTAACTGGACCTTTAAAGAAGTTATCTATGTCTTTGACAACCGCCTTCCTTTAGTCAGATATGATAAGGAGTTACGACAAGTTATTGTGCTTCGTCCTATCATTCAAACATTGAAAGGTACTGACTTTTTATTTTACTTTTTCTCAGTATTTATTACCATGTCTAGCCCTGCTGAACAAGATCTTTTGCGCCGAACAGTTATCGCCAAGCCGAAGAACCTGAAACACCGCAACTCTCGACAAGGCCTTCCTGCCACTCATGACCTGCCTGAGCCGGATATTCCTTCTTTTTGTTTGGCTACTATGCCCAGTTCTTCTTCTCCTTTAAAGGTTCATGACGCCACCGAGCCGGCTCCTGTTTCAAAAAGAAGCCGTTTGGGTAAGGTACGCCAAGTATTTTTTGTCTTGTTTTCTTGTAGTGTATGTTATTTGATCTGCTTTCTTGTATTACTAGGATCTACCACCCCAGAGTGATTCTCAATCTTTGAGCGACCTTTTTGCCGAGAAGGTTGGTGATAAGGCTCAGATTACTGACCCGAGTGTCACAGACGAACTGAAGGCTATGGTCTTGATTCCTTTTGAACGGAAAAGATTGGAATCAGTTCCTTACACCACCCTCTCTAATGGTGCATTCAAGGCAGCTTCCTCTGTAAGTAAACGTTTAGCAATTTTTTGCATGTTTACTAAGATTTCAACTCATGACTCGGTTAACTTGTTCCCCAGATATTGCCTTTTTTATCGGTGATCTGCGAGAAGATGGAGCATTTACAGGCTCACGAGGAGCGACAAGATGCTTTGAAGCACGAGTTGAAGGAGAAGGTGAAGGAGTTGACCATTTGTGTGGGGGAACTTGAAAAAGAGACCGAGGCCCGAATCAGGGAAGTGGCCGAGTTAAAGGCCAAAGAAGTTTCTCTAAAAAGAAGAAGCCTTGGCCGAGATGAAGGCCACTACAGAAGCTATGCTTAAGTCTATGGAGGATTCTGTGGAGGCCGACCTGAACGACGCTGCTGCCCTGTATGAAGATTGGGCGTGGCTATACGAGGAGAAAATCCACGAAAGTTATGCTGCTCTGTATCCAAGTGGTGAGCCTACCTCGGTTGGGTTTTCCTCCCTAGAAGAACTGAAGGCCTAT
>CAOJCR010490389.1:0-11001 GCA_948330485.1 Euphorbia neoarborescens | reverse complement strand
TAAGTGGCACTGTTGTACAGGTTATGCAGGTAATGCGTAATATGGATGCTGGGCGATCGTTGGGAATTGTGAAGGGAGAGTTAATCGGGAACCACTAGGATTATGTTAAGTTTGATATTAAAGTTGTGGTTTGTATAGCTTCCCAAGATTCTTGAGATGTAATAGTTAGATTCCTTTGTTTATTTATCAAGTTTAGTAAGTAGATCCTCGTCAATGAACATTTTGTTGGTATGTTTCCGCTCTTATTTTCTCTTTTTAAGCCAGGTTGTTACAGTTTATGTACGTCTCCTGACTTTGTTTAAGAAGTCGACGTAATCTATCTCTATAGATCCGGATCCCAAGGATCATCTCAACTTCACCCAAATCCTTCATTGAGAAGCACTTACCCAACCACTGCTTCACCCCTTGTAGTGTTTGTATGTCACTCTTGATAAGAAGGATGTCATCGACATATAGTATAAGGAATGTTGAAGTACTTTCAGTCACTTTCTTGTACACATAGGGCTCGTAAAGGTTTTAAATGAAACCATATTCTTTAATAGCTTCATTAATTCTCTAATTCTAAGACCAGGATGCTTGTTTCAATCCATAAATGGATTTATCAAGCTTAAACACCCGGTTAGGGTACTCAGGATCAATAAAACCCTCAGGTTGTGTCATGTACACATCCTCGAGTAGCTCTCTATTTAGAAAAGTGGTTTTAACATCCATTTGCCATATCTCTTAGTCGTACCATGCTGCTATGGTCAGGAGTATCCTAATGGACTTGAGGATAGCTACTAGTGAAAAGGTTTCATCATAGTCAATTCCTTGAACTTGTTTGAACCCTTTGCCACCAATCGACCCTTAAAGGTGTTATCTAACTTATGTTTATAGCACCACTTGCATCCAATCACCTTAACACCCTCAAGTGGATCAACCAAGTGCTATGCTTGGTTATTATGCATGGATTTCATTTCAGATTCTATGGCCTTTCACCATTTATCTGTATGTATGGTAGAAACAGCCTCTTGATAGATGTGGGTTCTTCATGATCCAAAATCATAAGATCCCTATCCTTATCCACCAGAAACCCATATCTCTATGCATGATGGCGTACCCTATCAGACCTTCTTGGTACCTTTGTTACTAGACCTGGATCCTCTAACTCTAGTGAAGCTGCCTAAGTAGACAAGTTCTCGTCTTGAGGTTATGGATCTTGAACTTTATTAAGTTCAATTTTACTCCCACTTTCCTTCTTAGAAAGGAACTCCTCTCCTAAGAAATGACCCTTCTAGCCATGAATCCTCTATTTTCTGCCGGTTGTGGAAGTGGTAACCCTTAGTTTCCTTAGGGTAACCCATAAATAGGCATTTGATCGATTTGGACTCTAATTTATCATTTTCCAATTTCTTGATATATGCAAAACAACCCCAAGTCCTCAAAAATAAAACTTGAGGCTTTTAGCCCCACCACATTTCATATGGTGTAGTTTCAACTGCATTACTCGGTATATGGTTGAATGTGAAAGTTGTTATCTCTAATGCGTAACCCCAAAACAATATTAGGAGTGGGGCATCACTCATCATTGAGCAAACCATGTCTAGTAGGGTCCTATTCCTCCTATCGGACACACCGTTCCACTGAGGTGTTCCAGGAGGAGTGAGTTAGGATAGAATGTCATTCTCTCTCAAATATGAGTTGAATTCTTGGCTCATATACTTGCCTCCTTGATCAGATCAAAGTGCTTTGATCATCTTGCCAAGTTGGTTTTCCACTTCGTTTCTAAAATCCTTGAAGTGATCAAGGGTCTCCGATTTATGTTTTATTAGGTAGACATAACCATATCTACTAAAATCATTGGTGAAAGTAACAAAATATCTAAAGCTAAATCTAGCACTCGTGGTCATGGGCCCATATACATTGAATGTACTAGGTCCAATACCCATTTTGCTAAAGGGTGCCTTGGTCATTTTACCTTTTAAACAAGACGTGCCTAATGCTCCACTTGCATGGAGTTTAGCAATGTGTTTCTCATTTATATGGTCCAAATGACAGTGCTAAATCATAGTAGGATTCAAATCGCTTGATTTAATCCTTTTAGTATTAATGTTATACAAGAGATTATTAGGTTCTAAATCAAGCACATAAAGCCCATTGGATAATGTAGCAATCCCATATATAATATCGCCAAATATTAAAGTAAACTTTCCATGTTCAATATTAAAATGAAATCCTATTGAATCCAATCTAGAAGCTGAAATTATATTCCTACAGATTGCCGGTACATAATAGTAGTCTTTAAGATTAAGAACGAATCAACTAGGCATATCCAAAGTGTAGTCACCGACCTCGAGAGCATGGACTCTTGCCCTATTCCCGTCTCAAAGATCCACTTCTCTATAGTCTAGAAGCCTTCTATTTCTTAGTCCCTATACATTGCAACAATGTGAGAACCACATCCTATGTCAATGACCCAAGATGTAGAAACAACAAGGTTAATCTCAATAATAAAAATACTTGAAGCGGTCCCTTGAGCCTTCTTCTCCTCCTCCTTAAGCATGGAACAGGCATTATTCTAATGCCCCTTCTCTCCGCATCCATAACAAATATCCAAAGGTGAAACCTAGGTCTTAGGGCAAACCACCTTCTTGGCCTTAGCCTTGGCTTTAGCCTTAGCTTTCCTCTTTCCTTTGCCTATAGGGTGGTCACCCTTATTTACTAGCAACACTTCTGAAGTCTTCTTGATCGATTGCTCTGCCAGCTTAAACATACCTTAAAGCTCTGAAACAGTCTTCTCCATCCCTTGTATATTACTGTTCAGGATGAATTGATCAAAAGATTCAGGAAGGGATCCAGTATGATGTCAACTTCTAACTCTTGCAGGCCTTTCATGCTTAAACGAGCTAATGCATGTGCATAGCCCTTCATCTTTAGTACGTGAGTACTAGCAGATGATCTAGCAGTCATCTTGTAAGAATACAGTGTCGTTACTGTCAAGTATCTCTCTTGCCTTGCCTGATCTTGATACATCTTCTTGAGTGTATCCATGATCACATAGGCATTCTCCTCCATGAACTATTTTTGCAGCTCTGAGGTCATAGTACCTAACAGTAAGCACATAAAATCATGATCATCATGCACATGTTGATCATAAAGTTCAAGCTGTGTAGCTGTCACTACACGACCGGATGAGTGCTCAGTCGATAGTGGCCTATCTAGGACATACTCCTTCACTTCTTGTCTTAAAACTATCCTTAAGTTCCTAGACCTGTCCAAAAAGTTGCTCCCAGAAAGTTTTTTCTTTTTTCAAAATGGATCGGAGGGTAAATCTGTTGTTTGTAGCCATTCTAACAGTAAATCTTTATCAAACATTGAAAAACAACTATAGAGAAAGAAAGTAAACAGAAGTTAAATAAAGGGCTTAAAATCCAAAACATTAATTAATCCAATTTTAATGTTGTTCGTGATTTATTTTGGCTGACTTGACCAAGATCCTCAATAACACAATAATGGCCCAAGCTGACCTTGTTATGTAAAACCATTAAAGTTTATTAGGTAGGGTTAACAACCCAATCCATACACTATGGACTCTTGGTTTAAAATGTTCATGGCATATTACCTTTCTGTGTTCGGGCCAGGACAATCACTAGCAACCTGTAGGGTCAGAAACCACAATTCACTCTATTGCCATATCAAAATAATGAATATGATTGTCTTGGCCAATTATGACGTGGTTGACTGAGCTCTATCCACATGATAATTCTCTCTAAGATGATACCCATTATTTGATATTCAATCCCCTTACATATAACAAGCTTAATTCAAATAGTTGGCTGAGCACTGTCTACTTGAACTGTCTAATATAGGTTAAGGCTGTAAATTTGGAAAGCACTTTTGAGGGACCTCGTATTTTAATTTTGGATTCATTTTAATCAAAATGTAAACGGCTTAGCATACATAATTATGGATTTTGGAACATACTTTAGAATACTATTTAACCATTCAAACATGCATAACATACTTCATGCAAAATGCAAGGTGATTTATAGGCCCTTAATACAAAACTAATGAAAAACTAATAGCTAACTATTACAATTCTTCATTATCCTTGGCTCGGATTTTATTTGGGCTCACCATCGTCTTCCGCTCCTTGGGGTTTCTCCATGGGTTCCTGCAATTTTGGCCGATGAAATAATTCTAATTATTAACTTATATCTAAGCGAACTAATCAAAAATTAAATTCCATCAAAATAATGCCACGCAGGGTATATTTACCAAAATAAATAAAATACAACAAAACTTCGTAAAGGGCCATAGACACCTAAATCACCCAAATACAAACAATGTACTTGTCATGAATTTTCATACATATTGTGATGCATGTCAATGGCAAATAAATCTAAACATACCAATTTTAAATTAAATCAAGCTGTTAAAGTGACATTTTCCAATCTTAACAATTATGGTAGATTCTATTTTAAAGACCCATTGAATTACATTCAATGCTCCCACATAAATTCAAAATTCCATAATCCTAAAACTATAGCCGTCCAATCACAACCCATGCCATGGGCTATAGGTCTAACTATCGAGCAATATTCAATAATATATAACCATATAAAAAATTAAATATGCATGAATCATACAAAAAACATTTTATACACAATTAAAATTAATTACATTAATTATCATATGCAATGGACCATTCCTATCAAATTAAATCGCAAAACATAAAATTGGATTGGATCAAATGTACTGAAATCACTTGGGACCTGAAGCCCCACCGGTCGCCGGCTGCCATATGGTGACAGCCTCATCGGTAGCATGTTGTGGCTACCAGTAGCAGCCTGCAGCCCCTGTACAACTGCCCGCTACCGTGGGCTACTATCTACGGACAATAGAACCACCGGCTACGGTAGTTGCTGCTCGCAGTTGTGACAGTAGCTTGTACCACTGCTGGCCAGCTGCAATTGAGCTATCGACAGTGGCTCAGCCACTGTCTACCGGCGGTATACAGGCTGACACCACCACATACGGCGGCCAGTAATTTCCTATTCCTATTTTTGTTGGACAAATCACAAATAGAAATCAATCATCCATAAAAATATACTATAAAACATTAAATAAACAACCTAATCTATCATAGTATACAATTAAAACTGGAACTCTAAATTGGGGAAAAATATAAAAAACCCAAATCCTAATCAACAACCCTAAATCTACCAATCAATCATACCAAACCTACCAATCAAGTTTCTATATCCATAAGTAACATTAGTAGGTCTACTAAAATTAATTATAGATTTCTAAAATTGATTTTAGAATCATATTGTTCAACCATAGATTTAATTAAGTCTTCTAGATTCAACCGTAACCGTAGCTCTGATACCACTTTTGGGAATCGGATTTAGGCCTGAAAACTCATCAGGCGCTTTGGAAGGCTTTTAAAATTTTTAGATCCATTTCCCATTGAGATCACTTTGGTGAATTTAGAGGATTTAATTCCTAATCTATTCTAACTGTAGAATTAGGGTTTAGGAGGAATTCAAAAATATGGATCCGAAAGCTTACATTTTTAAATATCCACCGAGTAGCTACTGAATCCTGTCGATTCGACCATAGAGTAATGCACGATCTACCGTAGGCTATGGATCCGTGCTAGCAAAGTCAAAGCTTGATCAACCGTTCACTGAAATCTCGCCGAAAAGATGAACAAAAGAAACTCTCTTCCTCTCTTAGGGTTTCTCAAAAATCTCACTTCTCATTGCTAGGGTTTGTTTATCTTTTATCTTATATTGTTTATCTTTTAGCTTATATAGAGACTATAGAAACCCTAATGGGTTTAGGGTTAAAAACGTAGAGCTTACTAGCTTCTTAGGTCCAATTATTTTAATCGATCTAATTAAATTTGACCGACTCAAAATTCGATTCCATAAATAGTTAAATTAAATCAACACATTATATTTTAATCTTTCAATTTCACCGTTCGGTAAATTGATCGATTAATTTCACTATGAATTAATTTATTAAATATGCCAATTACTATAATTAGATTTTAATCAAAATGCAATTAATTCTAATTGCACATATATTATTAAATTCCATTCATAGTAAATTAATTCAATTAAAATTTTATGCAATATATTTAATTAAATTATTCACCATAAGTAATTAAATTAATTCAGAATTAATTAATTACCATATGTGATTCTACAAATTAAATATTTTAGATTTAATTGATTAATTAAATCAAATATGATTTCTTCAATCCATATTTGTTTATTTAACATGATCTAGCCTTATAGACTAATTATCCGTAGCTAGTAGATCGATGTGTAAGATCCTTGTGGGATTATCTTTTTGTTGGCATCCATAGAATGCTGGTGGGTTCTAGCAAACTATAGTAGCCTCCAATTAAGACATCATCTCTAGTAGAGATTAAACCGTCCCGGTAGCTGTACTTGTATTATCCCTTACCAGATGATCATCTGAAGATACATATATAGTAAAAGGAATGGCTTCGTCATACCGCACTACTATATATTCCTTGATCTAGATTAGATTGCTAAGATATATGAGTACCCAACTCATTCGAGTATGACCACACACTTCTAATCCTAATCCATCAAGTGGCTAAGGATATCATCTCAGTAGGTACTGAGTGGTAATTCCTTTGACACATTCAGATCACCTACATTTTCATTGGCTCACCCAATCATACCTGTATTTACATCATGTTACAGACACATTAGGTGTATATCAAAGTGCATGAGATTCCATGCAATGATTTAATGCTCTCAGGTTTAAGGATTAAACTAGTCCTACCCAAGAAACACAGCAAGGATGACTTCACCATGTAGTGTTTCCTGTGCAGATCTGTCCAGTACCATGTGGGGTCCATATCTACCCACATACTTGATTGCCTCACAATCAATCGATGTATAGGTTTGTAGTTCTATTCATTCCCCTAACCTAGAATAAATCTGGGAACTATTTATTTATGATTTACAATCAATGGATCATCTATTTATTATACAGTACAAGATATAATCAAATAGATTAACACATTTATTTCATAACACTAAATGTATATCAATACAAAGTAATAAACTAAATGTATAATATACAAAGGAATCTATACCTATGAACTAGTGCACAATAAAGCAAGCTTTGGTTTAAGAATGGAATTAAGATGGTTTATTGATCATATGGTTGACATGCCCCTTCAGCTAGTTAACAAAATGAAATGGTCTTACAGATCATGTAGATGACATGCCGCTAGGCTAGAAGCAAAATGGCATAGTCTTTAAGGGTCCCATAGACGATATACCCCTAGGATGGAGATGAGATAAACGATATCTTTAGGGGTCATATAGATGACATGCCCCTCGAGTTTGTTGAGATGGATAGAAAATGATTTCAATTTGTATGTGTCAAATGCATTTTTATTGAAGACAATGTGCTTTATAACCAACATAATACAATGTGCTTTATTTGAATGCATGTTTAAAACAATAAACTTTGTTTTCACATATGACATCAACATGTAAAATACTTGAACAAACATCATATATCATTAATGAAATCGTCATGGATGCAATTGAAAAAGGACACAAAGTGATATAGATTCCATATAGAAATTTTTCTTCTTTAAGGAATTTATCACCTTACATCAGGACGTAAATACCGTATACTGGAGTATTCCCGATTACTGAGCCGAGTGCCCCTAATACATTTAGTATCATAATCCTTTACAGTTACTATCCTGATCTTTATTCATAGGTATAAACAGTGGGACCATTCCTTCTTACTTTTGAAAAGATATTAGCTTACATCGGGATATAAATCCCTTGGACTGGAGTATTCCCGATTGTTGGGCCAATTACCCCTAATACATTTGCCATCACAATCCTTTGCAGCTACTAGCTATGAACAGTGGGATTATTTGTCATTATTTTTAGAATTTATGGAATAAATATCCCTTAAACCCTTTAATTATATTTATGATGAACTCATGCAATGCAATGTGATGTATGAAAGACACGCTTAATGAAGAGTCATGTGAAAATCTCATAAGTAAGTGAGATAAAAGTTTTTTTCTTGTGTTAAGTTATTTTTAAAACACAATGTTTACAACAAAAATGAATGGAACACATGCAACAAAATCATTCACATCTGTATGGTGACCCAAGTTTTAGTTTGCACCTTTTGACATTTATGTTCCACTTTACATTTATCCTGTGGCACTCAAATGCACTGCATTTAATGTTATGCTTATGCAATATATTACTCAAATGGATAAGTGTAAATAGGAATTATATAGATAACAATAAAAGATAAAACATTTCATCACATATTGTTCGTGACAATTTATAAAAGCTGAAACATTTCATTACATATTGTTCGTGACAATTTTAACACAAAACAAGTTCAAAAGCAAAATAACACCCTTATAGGCAGGGGACTTTTCAGAGCAGGGATGACCACTTTTAGTTTCTTTAACTGACTATCTTATATCAGAATCAAGATCTCATCATCCTCTTCATCCTGGTTAGTCATTATAGAGGAACTAGTCGATGATTTATCTCGAGGGACATTCTTTTCTTTATTCCCAACACTCGACTTGGGCACCTTGGGTTTTAGTTGAGGTTCGTGAATCCTGCCATCCCTAACCAACTGCCTGATAGCTATCCTCAACTTGTAGCAATTATCAATATGATGCCCTATCATCAAATGGCAGGCATAAAAGTTATCCTTGCTAGCTTCTGTAGGTGCTTCATATAGCCTCATGCTCTATAAGTGCCCCACTTTTCTGCACTTATCGAATATTATGTCATCAACTCTATATAAGGAGAAATTATTTTCTGCACATTCTGTATATTTTGAGATCGTTACCCCTGAGTGATTGTTGTGAGTCCTACTAGTTATACTGGTCGAACCCTTCTAGTATCCCGACTTATAATTGCTTCAATTCTGGTGGTATAGGGAACCCAAAGTTTTATAGCATCTTCTTAGAAGATTGGGTAGGCACAACTTGCGGTGGTAAAGAGTGTGATGGTTTACTACAGTTAGCAACATGATTTGACTTATCCTTAAGAATAAGTAGGAATATGGCAATGAGATAACTCTTGAAGGTTGTATTCTCTAGTTCTATATCAAAGCATCTGGCCTTCAGTATGGCAATTTCTATGGCATTTTGCTCTAAGGTGCTTTCTATGACTAATTGCACCTTGTTATTTATGATCTTGCTGAATTGAGGGGATGCAAGATAATTTTTCAGTGTATCTATTATACCATTCATGATATACTGGCCCACTTGCAGTCCTTAAACCTTTCTGGAGTCTACTTTACTTTGATACAGGCATGCCATTCTTTATATACCAATCTAACAATTTACTGATGAGCCAGAAGTTTCTCTGAGCTTTGCCTCTCTTCTGATCCTGAATCTGTAACTCCTTTGGATTACAAAATAAAAGGAAACCTTAGAGGAATGTGATGATGCATGAGCGTATGTATGCACGGATAATGGATTATAGGCTTGATATATAAAGGTATATGTGAAAGATATTAATGATTACACGGGTAAATACCGTAAGATGAATGCATCGTAAAGGGTTAATACATGTCATTCAAATACGTATGTTGTATAAAAGTGCATGTGTATGGCTACAGGTAAGTGTGATGTATATTCCTAAATAGTGATGAAAATGTAATATGCAATGTCAAATAGTTAGTTATTAGATGTTATTATAAGAATGTATGAAATGGTAATGTGAGTCTTAATGATTTGCCCCACCACAAGGGAAATCTAATGAAGGCTAGAAACTAGCCCATACACACTTATGAATACATGAGAAAACTTCAATGTGAAAGTGGACTCGATCCACAGGAATATGATAGACTTATCTGAAGCAGGATTATGAAATATATAGCAGGTACACTGATCGACATTGATATACTCGGTACCCCTAGAAACATAAGGTTAGAGAGAATGACATATGGAATCATGGAGATGACTGATGTTACATGGTGACCTGGTGCAATTCCTATATTGTGCCTAGTGTTGGACATAAAATGAGGAGTCACCTATCATGCATCATAAAGAAGGATGTTATGGTGCAGTACAATATATGGTACAACATTGTGTGATGTCAATGGATTGCATGACATCATGTAGTGATGAGTGATATGGCATCAAATATTGATTATGAATGACATGGTATTGCATGTTGGTAGTGTATGACATAGAATTCATGGAATTACACATTGGTGATGAATGACATGGCATCATGCCGTTTGAATGACATAACATCGCATTTTGATTATGTGTGTCATAGCATTGTGAGTGATATGATATTGTATGTTGATGATACAAGATCATACGTAATATGGAATTGTATATTAATGTATGGTTTTAAATTATACATGACATGACATTGTGTCATGATGAATGACATATAATTGTATGGTGATTCATGATATGGCATTGTAGAGGATGAATGTGTAGGAATTTTTATTGGAATAAACCTAATAAATACGCAGCGGAAGAATCAAAATTCCTTTACCGCGGATCCAGGTGATTCGGTAGAATCGAAATGAAAGTTTAGAATTACCTCTTAAAGCGCAGAAAATTACTGGATCAAGGGAGCAAACGAGATCCCCTCTACGAATAGTCCACACGAAGTGATCCTTTCACCGCGTGCAAGCACCGGGGTCAAAGAACAATTTTTCGATGGAAGAGAAACAATCGAACTTTTGATGTGGGGATTCTCAAAATTTTGACCAGGGTAGAGGAAGAGAGGAGGCTAGGGTTTTGTTTCTAATCCAATATTAGAAGTGTTTTTTTTTAAATAAATTATAATAGTATCTTATATACTTTTAGGATTAGAGAAATAATTAATTGCAATTAAATCCTTATTTAATTAGAATTATTATTTCACCCCTTAATTAATATTTATTCATAATTAATATTAATTCCTCTCTTCTAAATTAATATGTACAAATTAATTATATCTCAAT
>CAOJCR010488932.1:0-13739 GCA_948330485.1 Euphorbia neoarborescens | reverse complement strand
TTTTTTATAACAGTTTTCTACAATCTCAAACCTACAGTTAAAAAAACATGTATATACTAACTTTTTTAAAAGCAACTTTTAAAGCCCTAAAAAACAGCCACAAACTGACCCTTAGTAAACCAAAATAAGTTTAGAAAGTCTAGTTTAGAAAAAAAAATAGAGTTACTTGACTCCAAAAATCATTAAAAACTAAAATGCATATCATCCCTTGTTTTATATTTGGCATTTTTGCAGAAACAATTTGGTATGTTAATTTTTCTTTTTCTTTGAGGTATTCATTACGAAACTAATTATAAAGTTTTTTAATTACTACCTCTCTTCCGGTATGAAATAAATGACATTTTAGATAAATAAATTAGTATTAAGAATCATGAATACAGCTAATGAAAATACTAATCTACTCTCTACTTATAGAGATTGTTGATTTTCTTCAATGAAATTATAAAATAATAATAAGAAACTCAATAATAGTAAATGTATAAATATGTATGTAAAGTATTATTAAGAGTCTAAAACGTCATCTAAGAAGAATTTTTTTTTAATTCTAAAACATTATTTATTTTAAATTGAAGAGAGTATTAATTTTTATATATATGGCCATTTGGTTTTTTAATATTTCATTTTGATAAAAATCTCTCTTTTTCTTTATCAATGATAAGTCTTATATTGATTCAGTTGAAAAAATTAGAGTCCTTTACAATATAAGGAAGACAACATAAAGGAAAATTACTTGAGAAAAGCTTAGATTCGTGCGAATCTCGACCCCAAATCGCTAAACTGTGTGCGACCATGTTTGCACTGCGATTTTCATGCACAAAAACAACTTCTTCAAAAGTTTCAGCAAGGACTTCTATGTCATGAGCTATCAGTCCAGAATGATTTTTGTTGGCTTCTGCCTGCCTGCAAATGCTCACTGCCACAGTGCTATCTGAGGCCACTAGTATGTGAGAAAATCCTGCCTGTCTTGCCACTTCCAATCCTTTTAGAATAGCGGACAGTTCAGCGTGGAGGGCAGTTGAGCATCGTTTCAATAGGATAGAGCCCAGTAGGAGTACATGTCCATCGGAATTTCTAAGGACGAATCCGGCTGAGCTATCTGAAATAGTATTCCTGAATGATGCATCTGTATTCAGCTTGGTCATAGGAATCTGAGGTGGCTGCCATATCTTCTGAGTGTTAACAAGGGCTACGGGAACTGATGCTGATGGTGGGGGTGTACTCTCTTTGCTTGTTAGGTGACCTGTTGTTGCTTCAATAAGCTTAAATAATAAGGTTCTTGAACCTCCATGAGTCAAATTGTTATGCTCCCTCCACCAGATCCAAATTCCAGAAAAAAAGAGAGCCAAATCAGTTTTGGGCACAGTGTTACAAAGGTTGCAAATCCATTCACTGCTCGATTCACCCCCTCCCTTATAAACTTTAGCCGTGAAGTCCAAATGCTTCCAAAAAAGCTTCACTTCATAACAGTCTCTAAAGATATGGAGAAGTGTATCATTTTCTTGTCTACAGAAGATACAGTTCATATAGGCTGGAATATTTCTCTTTCGTAGCGATTCTCCACATGGCAAAAATCCCATAGCTAGATTCTAGACACAATGTAGGACTTTCGGTTGGACCGGAGCTTTCCATATATGTTTCCATATTAGTGAAGGTCCGGAAGAGGAAGATGGAGTGGGCTGATGTTGATTGTGATAGTTGAGAGCAATGTGATATCCGGATTTTACCGAGTAGAATCCATTCTTATCGAATCTCTAGAATATAGAATTATCCCTTGCTTAGTGACCGAGAGGTAAACTCCTAATCGAGCAGGCATCATCTGAATCGAAGCAATAGTCCACCAAATCAGAATTCCATCTTCGCGTACCTAAGTCGAAAAGGCAGCTTACTCTGTCTGTAGGGCGAGCATTCTTAATGGACAGGGGCCTTACGCATGATGAATTGGGCAGCCATTTGCTGTTCATAATGGATATATTGTTACCAGTGCCTACACGCCAGAAACTACCTTCCTCAAAAATGAATTTTGATTCCATTAGGCTTCTCTATACGAAACTTCATCCGGGGATTGTAGCAGTCCTAAAAATATCGCCATGTGGAAAGTATTTAGCTCTAAACAAAGTGGCACATAGGGAGGTTGGATTATCGACAAAGCGCCATAATTGTTTAGCCAGAAATGCTAAATTAAAAGAACGCAAATGTCGAAAACCCAACCCCCCATCGTTTTTTGATGCGCATAAATTGCTCCATTTCCTCCAATGCAATCTTCTTTCTTTCCCATTTGTTCCCCACCAGAACTTCGCTAGTAACTGTTGAATTTCATCACAAAAAGGGGGGGTAAGGCAAAACAACTCATAATGTATTGTGGAACCGCCTGTGCGATCGCCTTGATAAGCACTTCCTTCCCCGCCCTTGACAAGAGCTTCTCTTTCCACCCTTTTACCTTCTTGTGAATTCTATCCTTTAGGTAATTGAACACTGCCTTCTTTGCCTTGCCAATCAATGAGGGCATCCCGAGATACCTTGGGAAAGCTCCAACTTCCTTAACGTTTAGCATGTTCCTTATGAGTGCTTTGATATGAATGGAGACGCCTTTGTTGAAATTGATTTCTGACTTTACAAAATTAATCATCTGGCCCAAAACTTCTTCGTATACATGTAGGATATTCAGTAGAGCCTCACTTTCCTTCATAGTAGCTTTAAAGAAGATAATGGAGTCATCTGTAAAAAGAAGGTGGGAAATAATTGGCCTGGAAGAACAAATTTTAGCACCATTCAACAGACCCTGTGTTTCATCTTTCCTGATCATTGATGATAGCCCTTCTGCACAGATAAGAAACAAATAGGGAGAAATAGGATCTCCTTGACGGAGACCCCTCTTTGGGAGTAAATGCCCTTTTGAAACCCCATTTATGAGAAATGAGAAGGAAACAGATGAAATACAGGTCATTATAATGGCAATAAAATTTTCCGGAAAATTCATGAGCCTCATCATAAGCTCTACGAAGCCCCATTCAACTCTATCAAATGCCTTGCTCATGTCAAGTTTGAGGGCACATGAACCTTCTTTTTTAGAGCGATTACTTTTCATGGCATGGAATATCTCAAAAGCCATAAGGGCATTGTCGGTTATTAGTCTATTAGGAACAAAAGCACTTTGGGTTTGACATATAATGGAGTTTAGGACAAATTTCATGCGATTAGCAAGGCACTTTGAAACCAATTTATAAAGGATATTGCAAAGGCTGATTGGTGTAAAGTCTTACATACAGACAGGATTTTTGGATTTCGGGATGAGAGTAATGAGAGTGTGATTCATACCTGAAGGGATTTTGCCTCCATTCAGAACTTGAAGTACTTGCTTAGTGACTACTTGTCCCACTGTGTTCCAGAAGGCTTTATAGAATACCGCTGACATACCATCTAGGCCCGGAGCTTTAAGACTCTGAAATTGTTTTAGAGCTGCTCGGACATCCTCATCTGTAAATGGGGTGGACATCCAGGTTTCATCATCCGTGGATAAAGTCTCAGTAACGCATTCAGCGGGGAATTTTTGCAGTTCTGGACAGTGGCTAGTGAATAACTCTGAGAAGTACCGATCGATAATGCCCTGGCATCCTGCATCATCTTCGCTATATACCCCAGCTGAGTCCCGTAATCGCGTTATAATATTAGTCCTCCTTCTAACATTGGCTTTGTGATGAAAGAAAGCAGTATTTCTGTCTCCATCTTTTAACCAAAGTGTTCTAGATCTCTGTCTCCACATAATCTCTTCCTTTTTTTGAAGGCCCAGGATTAATCGTTCAATGCTTCTTTGATTATTCTCGCTTTGTGGGTGCCAGGAAGCTGCTTGCCAATATAACAACTCCTCTTGTAAACTTTTCAACTGCTTACCAATGTGACCAAATGAGTTTTTATTCCATTTTTTTAGAGCAAGAGCACAAGCTGAAATATGTTCAGGGACCTTGCAATTAGCTCTGTTTGCCTCCCATGCTTCTTCCACCACCTTAACACAGCCTTCATCCTTCAACCACATGGCTTCGAATCTAAAGGGTCTGGACCCTTTCAATTGGATCCCTTCTGTATCGAGTAAGATGGGGAAATGATCCGAAGAAATTCTTGCTAGATGGAATAGCGTGGCCCTTGGAAAGAGCAAATCCAATTCAGTCTGTCGAACAACTCTGTGTAACCTTTCCTTGATTGTCGCCGTCCCTTGCATCCTATTAGTCCATGTAAAGGATGAGCCTTTAAATCCCAAATCAAATAGATCACAATTGCTTAAGCATCTTCTGAAATCTGCCATTTCTCTATATGATTTGTCTGTGCCTCCTTCCTTTTCGTGTGAGTACAGAATTTCGTTAAAGTCACCTAAGCATACAAAAGGAGCGCTATTCTGTGTGGTAAGCTCACTAAGAAGACTCTAGGATAACCGTTTGTTCTTTGTTTCTGGCCAACCATAGAACCCAGCAGCTCTCTATTGAATGTTCCCATCCGCAGAGCATATTCCAAAGTGGATACAGTTGTTTGAATAACATAATATCCGGAGAACAATCTCTTTTTTCCACAAGAACAAAAGCCCACCTGATCTCCCTATAGCATCAACCACAAAAAATTCAAAACCTTGATAATGCCTATATAAACCAGTAATGTCTTCCCTTCTTAACCTGGTTTCCATTAAGAAGAGTATATCAGGGCAGAACTGTCTTGAGAATCGAGTCAGTGTTTGGACCGTCCTCGGGTTGCCCAGCCCTTGGACGTTCCAACTAAAGAGTTTCATTTCTGAGGGCAGCCCTGCACAGCAGCGGCCATCCCTTGATTCTGGTCAATTTCCATAAGGATACAACATTTCTTTAGGTTCCTCTATTTAGTTGCATCTGTTAAATCACCATCCCTAACTTTCTGTTTGCCATTACAAGCTTTGTATTCCTCACTAAAGGGGTTACTCACTAGTGCTTGTTGCTTACTCTTTGTGGCTAATTTCTTCCATAGCCTCTGCCTCCTGCTGATAGGATTCTGCCCTGTTGCTAAGTTGGATTCTAACCTTTGGCGGATTATTTTGTTCGAGCTGGCTTAACTATCAGTGTCCCCATTTACATTTTGGCTTCCATTACTAAGGCAATTAAATCCTCCTGCTTCATTTAATAAGGAAGGCCGATAGTTCCCCTTTTGTAAAATCATCTCTTCCGTAGGTTGCGTATTCATTATACAGCCTTCTGCTTCTTTAGAGAGAGGGAAGACCGGAATTGGCGATGGATTTATATCCTTTGCTTTATATCCTTGTTCAGTGGATTTAACAGTTTGATCCTCAGAGCCAAAGATACTTTTCCCAAATCTTCTGCTACTATCTTTCAGCCTTTCTGTCGAAAAAGCATCCTCCCGTATACCCACTGTACAGGATCGGGGTTTCCCCGGAGAGGCCTTTAAGAGAGGACTATAATCCCATTCGATGCCAGCAAAACCTTCGGGCATACTCTTGCATCCATCTTTGACATGTTCTAGAGAACCACAGTAATAACAGAAGTTTGGCAATCTTTCGAACCGAAAAGGTAACAGGACTATCTTACTTGCTGCGTTGCGGATTCGAGTCCCTCGGGGGAGGAGTTTGGTTGTATCTACGTCCATCCTTACTCTGACATATGAATTCCACGATGAGAGGCATTCCAGATCTATGTCACGAATCTGTCCGATTCCGTCGCAGAGCTTCTTAACATCTGAAAGATTCCGCCGATTTAGTGGTAAATCGTGAATGCGAACCCAGAAGGAACATTTCAAGAGTGAAACATCTGAGAGGTAGTCATCCGAATTCGGCTTTGTTAGAACAACTAACATTCTTTCAAAGTGCCAAGGACCATCTCTAATAACCTTATCCTTGTCACTCTGTGTCAAAAACTCAACAGAAAAATGACCCTCACCTATTTCCTTGAGCTGGAAACCCTTCTTTAGATTCCAGGCGGTGAAGAAAGCCTGTGACATTCCTTTGATGTTTAGGGGTTTGGGTGCCATCCACCTGCCAATGAGAACATGGGGCTTGTCCTTGCTCACCTTCTCCCTTTCTTCCTCAAACTCAATGACCTTTTCTTCCGATTCCGTGAGAGACACCTTACCAAGCAGACGGGAGAGATCACTTGAAGCCATAATTATTGCTGAGTTCAACACCGACCACGAAGGCAGGAAACCCTAGCTCAAGAGTTAGGGATAGAGGACCACGAAGGCCAAAAAAATACATCAAAAATCCTCCAATGTGTGATAAAAATCTCTTTTATTCTATATAAGAAATGTAAATATACATCATTTTCGTATTGTTTTTTTATTTATGAAATCGTTAGAAAACTATAGTTTCATAATTTCTGTGGAGAATTGGAAAATGAGGAAGTGATGATATGCTAATAAATAATAGAAAAAGGATAAGAAGCACTGAGTAATATAAATTAAATTAATAATTAAAATTCATTCGTCTCTCTTTAATTTTGGGAAGCTTTACCCATGTGGCCTTGTAGTCCACTCTTCTCTTTTACTGCTGCTTCCTACCTACTTCCTCCCTTCCTTTCTTCTCTCTTTCCTTTCAACTTTCCTCTTTCTCTCTTCTTTTTATTTTTTCAATAATTCTTCCCACATCTTCGTCTGTTCATGTGATCGGTAAGTTCTCTCATCCTCCTCGGTTTATCTTTTTTTGGCTGATTTTTTTGGTTTGTTTTTTCTGGATTTATTTGGATGCTGCTGTTTAAGCTTAGGGTTTTGTCCTTTTTTTGCCTTATTTTGCGAATTTTTAAATGTTTACTTATTTTTTAGATTACTGTCTCGTTTGCCACTGATTTGGATTTTTTTTCTTTTAGTTTTCCCCTCAATTTGTGGATTGTTGATGCGACGATGAAGACTTTTGTGCAAAGACGAGATTTGACTAATTAGATCATCAAAATGAAATAGATAGAGTGCACTTATTAGTAATTAGAACTATTTGAGTTTCAAAATAGGGAAAGACTCTTGTTTAGAATGTCATAGAGGATTGGTTTCTTTGTTGCGTTTAGTTTGAGATGTAGTTCTTAATGTTTACGGGTATTTTTGTTTTTTTGAAGAGATAAATTTGTTCCAGGATGTTTTTAGATGTAGTTTATTATATGAAATGTTGAATGAATTGATAATTGGTTGATTACAGCCATTTTTCTACTTATTGTACTCATTTGGATCTGGGATTCAGCTTATAATTGATTGGCTTCGTCGCAGGTCCTTTGAAGCAGACTCTGTAGGAGTAAGAGATGGTTGCAGAGTCCTGGTTTCGTGGATTCTTTAAGATTCCACGGAAGAATGAGTCTGGATCTGAGAAGGAATTGATTGGAGTCCTTGCCTTCGAAGTTGCTAGCTTAATGTCTAAGCTAGTTCATCTATGGCAATCATTAAGTGATAAACAGGTTCTTAGATTGAGAGAGGACATTTCAAAGTCTATTGGTATAAGAAAGCTTGTTTCAGAAGATGATGAGTTCATTGTCGGTTTGATTTATGCAGAGTTGATTGATAGTATGGTAAATGTTGAGAAATCAGTGATCAGATTGGGGAAAAAATGTACTGATCCTAGTCTGAGGAGTTCCGAGCATGTGTTTGATGAGTTGATAAAATTTGATGCTGACCCATATGGATGGAAATTTACATATAGAAAGATGGATAAGAAGGTTAAGAAGATGGAGCGTTTCATTTCTATCAATGCTACTCTGTATCAAGAGATGGAAATGCTTGCAGATATTGAGCAGACTGTTAAGAGAATGAAAAGCAGTGATCCTGAACCAGATAGTTTACTTGATTATCAGAAGAAGCTTGTGTGGAAGCATCATGAAGTAAAGAATTTGAGGGAGATCTCACTTTGGAATAGAACATATGACTACACAGTCCGTCTTTTAGTGAGATCACTTTTCACCATATTCTGTAGAATCAAGCATGTTTTTGACATGAATCTGATAGTTCCTTCTAGCCACTCGAAAACTTTGAATTTTGATCATATCTATCGAAGCCAGTCAGTTTCTGGTCAATTGTCAGCTCAGCCTTCTGAAGGTAGTACTATTCCTAGATTTTCATCTGGCCCCCTCGGTGGATTTATATCAAAATCGAATCCGAAACAAATCAGTAATTTTTATTCTGGCCCTCTTGGAGGTCCAACCTCAAGAGCAGGTCCTGTCTCTGGAAAGAGTAGGAATCTGACATTTTTTTCAGGCCCCATCGGGAAGTCAACAGAAAAATCATTCCAATTCTTTGGGAAGAATAAAAACAGCAATTCTCACTCGGCCAATTTTCAAGGGAAGAAACCTCTTACAAAACCAAATAGATTGACGCAAGTTGGACCTTTTAAGGGGTGCATGGTGGCTGCAAATAGTTCGCCTATTGCTGATTGCTACATTAGTTCGACTGCTGCTCATTCAGGCGGCGGAAATAACAACATTCATGATCTTTCTTCTCGAACTGCACCATCATTATTAGATTCAGAGTTCAAGATGTTGCATGCTCATCCTGGTACTCTTGGTGCTGCTGCTTTAGCACTTCACTATGCGAATGTTATTGTCGTAATTGAAAAACTAGCTGCATCTCCTCACTTAATCGGTCATGATGCGAGGGATGACCTGTATAATATGTTACCTGTGAATGTTAGAACTGCGCTGAGATCAAGACTGAAGCCATACTCTAAGAGCTTGGCTTCATCAGTTTATGATTCTGCTCTTGCAGAAGAATGGACAGAGGCTATGTCATCAATATTGGAATGGCTGGCTCCACTTGCTCACAATATGATAAGATGGCAATCAGAACGAAGCTTTGAGCAGCAGAACTTTGTTTCTAGGACAAATGTCCTCCTCGTACAGACTCTTCACTTTGCAAATCAGGAAAAGACTGAAGCAACAATAACTGAGCTTCTTATCGGTCTTAATTATGTTTGGCGATTTGGGCGGGAGCTCAATGCAAAAACTTTACAGGAATGTGCTAGTGGTAGAGTGTTTGATGAATTTATGGGGCTTGAGAATGTCAAGTAACAACATCATGAATGCCGTGCCAATTTCCTTGCAGCTGATTGAGGATTGTATATGGGTTAGTGACTGTAGAGCGACTCGCGGTCCTGATGCTTCACTTTCAAAGATGAAAACCCTGCATTCAATTTTGAAATTCGACACCATAAAAGCACTCGTAAGGAGTTCGAGGTACAGTTTATGTGCTGCAAAAACTAATAAATATTTTCTTTTGTGAGTGAAGATATCCATCTCCCTTTTAGCCACTGAAAACAGCGGCTTCTCTATCCTCTCTGCCTAGTGAAGTTAGTCTAGCCTTATTAATGTAGCTGTTATTTGATGAGTTGTGTATACTAGTGATGCCTATCTTTACTTGTTGTAAATTTTTACCTGATAAAGTTTTTAATCAATATATGATGGTTGAGAATAAGAAAGTATGCTTGATTTGCAAGTGTCTTCTTGTGTTACTTGTACATGTGTGAATGGTGTTTTGTGTTATGAGGTCCCATACCGGGACCACATAGCAATAAGTTGGATATTGTCCGTTTTGGGTTACCCCTCGGTTTTGAAAACACGTCAAATTGGATAAGGGATTTCTTCTCTTTATCTAGCATTAGAATTTGTCATATCTTATCGATGTGGAATTGAGGGCATTTCACTTGAACCCCTCCCATGTTTCTGCAGCTCAATAGCTACATTTTTTGTTGTTTTGTCTAATCATCTTTTATTAGTTTCTGTGATAAAGTGATTTACATGCTACATGGACTTTTTCTTAAAAAAATAAGTTCTAAGTTTATTTATTGTTGTCTCAATATGGCTATGAAAATGAGTTGACTGGTATGTTCATATTGTGCTGATACGGGTTGAGGAGCCATACAAGGTATTTCCAATAGAGACTTTCTATTGAGATTTCCAATTTACTTTTCATGTCACTTCAATCATTTTCAAGATTGCTTTTTTCTTTTGAAGAATTTTTCAAAAAATAATATTCCCTCCATTTCAATATAATTGATGTTTTGGCCTAGTGCACAAATATTAAGATTTAATTAATGAAGGTAATTGAAATACTATTTTATTCTTAATTACTGCTATATTCTCTCTTCTATGGTTTCTTTAGCTGAGCTGCTAGACTGCAATGGAGTTCATCGCTCAATACCAAAATCTAGATACTCTTCAGCCCCCGGTTTCTGAAATCTTAAATTCTCAGTACGAAAATCATTTGCTTCCTCTTCTCTGAAGAACCTCAAATCTCCGATCCCCAAAACCGCCAAAAAACCTTTCTCAAAATTCCTAAGATGTCACCGATAACGGCCATAATTCTCAGATCTCTTTCAAGGCTGCTCCGAGACCTGAATTATTGAGGCCCCTGCTATCAGAGAACGGACTCACCAACAGTAATAGCGACGACAGGGACTATTCTGGAGGTGAAGAGGAGACAAGTAGTCGGAGACGTCGGCGCAGCCGTTGGGATCCCCCAGCTGATTCCGCTTCTAATGGTCAGTCCAATGATGGCAACAATAATGACTCTGGTAGCGGAACGCGCAAGAGAAAATTCCGGTGGGCTAATGATGATCCATCCTGTAATTAATTCCCTTTCAACAGAATATGTTGGAAAACTCAAGTGCTACAAGCTTAATACCGATATTGCAACACGATATGTAATCAGAAGCATCCCAACTGTTATTTCTTCAGAGGTGGCGAGAAGAAAGATGCCATTATTGGTGTTGTTCCCAAAAAAAATAGAGAAATTCTTGTAAAATTGGGATGCAATTTAATTAGGGGCAAAGCAGTAAATAAAGGGGCAAAAAGTCATTGGTATGTGAGAATATCAATTAAAAAGAAAATTTTTAACTCACCTAAAATGTCAATTATATTGAAACGGAAGGAGTAACAAAGAAAACGTAAGAAAAAATTATTGAAGGTGCTATGTGGGTTTTTTTTTTAACTTTTGGATCCTGAAGTTGGGGAGTTACGGTTTTTCTTACATTTAAGTAACTCTTTAAATCCCTTAAAATGACTATTTTTTTAATTGAAATTAAACCTGTTTATGAGTTGGGGTTTGAGCAGGTTCGGACCGGGCTTATCGGGTTTTTACCTAAAAATATTGAGTCCAAACCCAGCTCAAGTCCAGAAATATTTTATCGGGCTGGATTCGGATCGGGCTCGAGTTGGGTTCGGATTGGACTCATACTAGTCCAAGATATTGTTTGAAAAAATTAAAAGAGAAGATAATAAAATAATCTAAAAATTGAAACTTATCAAAAATAAATTAAGCTAAAAGAAAGAAATTGCAAGTATGTTTATGTTTGATATACTTAAAAAAATAAGATTCAACTACTAATCATACTAAAAAAATATATATAATTATTAACTAAAAAAAACAAAGAACTAAATATTATTATAATATTATCATATAATCTAAATAAAAACTGAACATATAAATTTAAAAAAAAAAATTAGTAATAAACTTATGCATATATTACTTAGATATAGTTACCTGACAAAACTTAGTAAATACATAATTTTTTTATATATTATTAATATATCTGGACCGGGCTCGAGCCGGCCCCATCAAATTAATAAAGAACCCAAGTCCAGTCTTATTTTTTGCGGGTTTTAACAGGCTTGGGCGGGCCGGGCGGGTATAATGTATTTCTATTGTTTAAGCCCGGCCCAAAGGGTCCGAGTTTGGACGGGCCGGGCAGGTACCCAAGCCTATGAACAGATCTACTCTATAGACATCTTCTAAAATACATATAACTAAATTGCTAATATATTATATTAGATCCAAATTTCAATACAATTCAAAATCAAATCTAATATCCAATCAATAAAAAATTAACTAATTAAGTTTTAGTAGATGAATACAAAATTAAAAATAAAAGAATACATATATTCTTTAATTATATAACAAAGCGGGCCGGACTCGGACCGACCTGTCACTTATATATCAATCCCAAATCCATCCCATCTTTTATCGGGTTTTTTCGGGCTCAGATTCGGACTGAACTTTTTAAAAATTCATCTGTCCAAGCCCAATCCAAATAGGACAGGCTTGGACAGATCTATCGGGTTTGGACTTATTTGAACAGGTCTAATTGAAATGTTAAGTTTTGAAAAGTTTCTCAAAGAGCACCGTTTTAGATGTTCTCAGATTAATAGTAGTATTATTCATTTAATTGTTTATTAAAAAATTTATACAAGCTATTCTTAACTTGGACAATAATTCTTATGACATTTAAGGATCTGTTCGAATTGAGTGTATAAAGTATAATTAAAAGAAAGAAATAATAAGAAAAGGGATCATCACTAAAAAAGTTTTTGAATTATATGATTCAATGCAATAAAAAAAGCCTTTTATCTAATAAATATACAAAAAAAGTTCCTTAAGTATAAAAAATATTTCAAAATGAAAAAAATTAACAAAAAGTGTTGGTTTTTTTAACAAAAACTGTCAGTTTTTTAATGATTTACGTTAGTTTTTTGAACGGTTTTCGTTAATTTTTCTCATTTTGAAACATTTTTCATATTTAAATGGTTTTTTTGTACATTTATTTAGTAAAGAGCTTTTTTGCCGGAGTTATATAATTTAGAGACTTTTTTAGTGATTATCCTATTAAAAAAGGAAAACTTTTGAAATACTTGTACTATTACTTTGTTTGGAAAAAAAAAAGGTTCATAAAAATATATATCATTCTTTATTTATTTTGAAAATTAAAGCTTAAAATCGAATGATAACTCCACTCCTTACTTAAAAGAGAATCGTGGGCGAATCTTTTATTGTTTTACTAAAAAATTGATTTTCAAAGATAAAAACTCATGTAACATTCACACGTATTTGTCTTTTTTCCAAGTGCTTTTGTCCGCTTTTTAGATGAGAAAGATAAAATAGATTAATCTAATCCCTTATTTGTCCTTTCTTTTTTTTTTTTTTTTTACTCAGAATCCATTCATTCATTCATTTTCAAAAGAAGCAAAAAAGGAAACCTTGAAGGTCGCCTTCACTCCCATTCGTGCTAAACGTTTGTGGTAATAGTGAAAATATTTAACATCGATAATCGCATAGATAGATATAATTTATATATTTTCAAACATAATTATATCTACTCAGCTATCCTCCCTATACTATGGGTATATACTAATTTTTCAAAATTCAAACACTAAAATAGTGTAAAATAACCTTAAATTTTATGCACCAGTTTTAACATTGTACTTACACTGTAACGTGCTTCTATGTTGTCAATTGCAAGAAACAACACTTAAATATAGATAAAAACTAGAAAATTTGATGGAAGGATAGATGATAATGCATTAAGGATAGATTGGGAGGAGGGGGGGCTTGAGCAACTCCTTCTTTCAAAAACTTCCATTAGAATCCATTATTAGAATTTCTTTAAAAAATAATTTGAACACTCCCTACAATTATCTCCTGAATCCGTCCCCGTAGATGGGGATCTCCTACTGAGTAAAAGTAATGAGGCAATACCCATGTCCAAAAAAAAACTTTAGGATTCATTCCCCTTCACTTAGAGCCTTAATGTGTCCAACATTACTTTTTAAGTTTCTTTTTCTGCTTCTTTAATATATTAGAAAGGTTTGGCATAAAATACAGAGAAATGGAGATTTGGGTAGAGAGAAAATGTTGTTCAAAATTGGAGTAGCAATTTTATGCAAAGTGAGTTGACTATTCCTCTTTTAATATATTTAACGCATAAATATTCCTCTTTTAATATACTTAAGGACTACAATAAAGACTATTCTTAT